>JABUQX010078545.1:10000-22500 GCA_015478945.1 Trachelipus rathkii
AAAATATATATATATAATATATATACTACTTATATATATATATATAATATAACTATAATATATATATATATAGTATATATATACTAATATAATATATATATAATATATATATATAATAATTATATATTTACATATTATATATTTAAGTTTCACATTAAATATATATTGATTTCAGTTTACTTTTTGGACTTTGAAATGAAAAACTGATAATTTCACCAGGGAACCGGCATAAATACATCGTTACAGTTATTTATGAGATCTGACATATCAATTTTTCTATTGGGAAAATATAAGTAATTTAATTTTTTTTTAATAATAAAATTACTATGAATTCTTAGGTTACAACAGTATATATTATATATTGATTTATGAAATTACTTTCTAAGTCTTAATTATGATCTTGATAAATTGGTAGCTTACTAGTATTCCTATCATATGTATTATACGACATTATGAAAAACCAATATATATATATAAAATATAATATAATATATATTATATATATATATAATATATATATATATATATATATATATATAGATATATATATATAGATAATATATATTATATATATAATATGTATTATATATATAATATATGTGTGTGGTTGTGTGTGGAAATAACCAATTTGGCCGTTCATTATAGCTTATGTATACCTGCTGTATACACCTGTAACACTACTCAGAAGGGTTCCCTGTGAATATATCCGAAATTATTAACTATATTTTTTTATTATTGTATAAGAAAAACTCTTAACGATTCTTTT
Organism: Trachelipus rathkii; assembly: GCA_015478945.1. NCBI lineage: Eukaryota > Metazoa > Arthropoda > Malacostraca > Isopoda > Trachelipodidae > Trachelipus > Trachelipus rathkii. The sequence continues at coordinate 10,767 of JABUQX010078545.1, forward strand.
TGTGGGCACTTATCAATTAAAACGTTTATACATTGGGTAAAGCCGCGGAGTTGACGCAAAAGGGGAGTGCGAGAACGATGGATTTTCAAGGGCAGGCATGTCACAGTTAGTTCCGATAGTACAGAAGAGGGGTGTGTTAAAAGGCCGGCGCTGTCAAAGCCGGAAAATTAGGATTTTAACTGAATAATATTGTTGTGTTAACTTTTTAGAAATCTTGTTATAACCGTGAATCGAGTAAGAAAGGTATAAAAGTGTCACTACATGATAACTTACTCATTAAACTATTATCTATTGAACAGACTATTGTTAACTAATTGCTTGATATGAAAAATTAATCGGTTTACTAATTGACACTGTTTATGCCCCATTTAATTAATTAGCCTTAAAAATAAAGATAAGAAGTAAATACTCTTTTTTTATTTATCCCCTGTACCTAACTATCATAGTTTAGTACAAAGAAATAGCGACCCCAGAGTGACAAACGAACAAACAAACATCTAATATACAAACGTAAATTTAAAACAACAAAATATAATAATAAATAAAAAAAAAAAAAAAAAAAAAAAAAAAAAAAAAAAAAAAAAAAAAAAAAAAAAAAAAAAAAAAAAAAAAAAAAAAAAAAAAAAAAAAAAAAAAAAAAAAAACTGTTCAAATTCACCAAAGAAGAGTAGTGAATTAAGAACAATCCTGTCGCTATAGGCATAAAATTTTCCTTAAATAAAACAAGAAAAAAATATTAATCCTAAATCCCCGAGAAGAAAAAAGAACCGCTAAAAATGCCCAGCCAAAAAAGAAAGTCCCCCACAGTTCAAACCAAGAGAACAAACATGGCTATTGTTACTCGGTCTCGAACAGTGAGACCCCATCAACCTCCCCCAGAAGTCCCTCCGACCGAAGGGGTAGATGAAGAAAATGACTCGTCGCAGTATGAAACAGAGCCTGAGAGCGAAGATCAAGAAGACCACGGAGCGACTAAACGATTGAGAAGTTATCTTTCCCCCACTTTCTTAGGGAGGAAGAGTCTCCCCCTCAACGCCATCCCCAACTTCAACGAATTTGATGCTCTAGAGTGGATCCGGCAGACAACTATGATTTTTAACCTTAATGACATTCCCGAACCGAGAGAGGGAGAGTCAGACTGTTGGCTTCAAAATTACCAAGCCAAATTACAAATTCGTTAAAACTCCCCTTGAAAGACGTAGATCAAGAGAAATGACTCGTTTGCCAGTATGAAACAAGAGCCTTGAGAGCGAAGATCAAGAAAACCACGGAGCCGAGTAAACGATATTGAGAAGTCAATCTTTCCCCACTTTTCTTGGGGAGAGAAAGAAAGGTAAGGAAGAGTCTCGCCCCTCTATACAGCCATCCCAACATTCAATCGAATTTGATGCATCTAGAGTGGTAATCCGGCAACAACTATGATATTTTGTAACCTCTTAAGACATTCCCCGAACGAGAGAGGAGAGTCAGACTGTTATGGCCTTCACAACATTACCAAGCAAAATTATACCAATTCGTTACAAACTCCCTTGAAAGGCGATGTTTACCACTAAAATTGCGTGAAAGTGATAGTAGAAACTCTATAGCACCATCCCTCAGAACACAAATAGAAGAGGGTTTTCCAATCTTAGAATGAGGGATAGCGGAGAGCTTCTCTCGACCTATATAATTAGATAAAAGAGATGCTCGGCTATCTAACTTGATTCAATAAACGGCATTTAAGCGATGCTAAGTTTATTAGAGAACTCTTCCTATTACGATTGCCTCAGCAACTGCAAATCTCCCTCATGACGACGGAAAAGAACCATGATTTCGATGAATTGGTAGAACTCGCCGATGACATTTTTAATAAATTTTTCCTCCGAAACGGCGCTTACCAATCCCCCCGGGGGGGGGAACCAAGTGGCAACCTTTAAATGCCGTCCGGCCAGCAGAAGAGAGGGTCACAAAGCCTAACAGAGTGTCCTCCGCTCAAGAGAGAGAAATAAGTCGGTTAATAATATCACATGAAAGTCGGCGGAAGAGAATGAGGTTTTCACTCGCTAAAAGCGTAATGGAAACAAGCAAAAACGCGTGTGCCAGATTCAAAAAATTCCCACACCTCCAACAATAGCAAAATTCAAGAGGAAGGAACTTCAACCGATCAACATATAACGTTGCAACAGAAGCAAACACTGAAGGTCTTTGTAGGTTTCACAAACGCTTCTTGCATCGGGCGTTCATGTGAAGGTCAATATTGTGCAATGTACCTTTTGATCTCACAACCGCGCGGCGACTCCCTCGCCTCCACAACAGAATTCCAACATTTCAAAACAGGAAACGGAAGACTGGCCGGGAGTCCAAACTCCCGGCAAAGGTAATAAAATGTAGGGGAATAATCATTTGTAAGTTTAGAATTTTGTAAATGTTCGTCCAGCCAAACTTTTATATGAGTAGAATAAAATTTGGCGGGGATATGTTAATTTTAATTGTAGAAAGTAATTTTGGTAAAAATGTTTTTTTTACAGTGGGTCATTATAATATATCATAATACATTTCTATAAAGTAGAAGACGTTATTATATGATAATACAAATAACGGAAGAAATGATAGCTATAATTAATTATAACAATGGAAATTAAAATAATTATGAATCGGAAAAACTATTTTTACGATTTTACCACAATGGTCAATGAAAATATTAATTGTAACAATAATAATTATAATAATAATGGCACATATTGGTTATAATAGTTACTATAATAAGCTTTATATCTAAATCTATAAAGCTTATAATAATAATAGATATTTTAGTAATAATGGTAATTAATGATAATCGTGGGTCTAAAGTGTTAATTATATTAATAGATATAAATGGAATAGGGATATAACTTGTAAAAATAATCACAGACTGGAGGGAAATATTAATAAATGAATCTGAAAACGAAAGTCTTAATAACAAGGTTGTAATTCAAATGAGGCAGGGAAAGGATCCTAGTGATCACCGCCCCCAGCAGGGGACGACTCATTCTGCCGTTCTAGTCGCTGAGTCAACAGAGTAGATTCATCATTAACTCTTCAATTGTAACTCACTTGCAATGATGAGATTGATAACAATGATAACATAATAAATAATAATGATTGTATAACTAGGAAATGATAGCCACAGTGATGGCGATAACGGTTGTGTAAATTCTTATAATTATATTGAAAATTGTAACACTGTGACTCTTGAAGCGGAGAGCATGCAATCTTATGAATTGCGGTCTCCCACGGAGTCAACCTGCCTCCTCATCCCAGTCACTGGGAGAGGCGGGGGTAGATTATGACTCGAACTCGTGACTCCATATTTATTAATAAAATATGATTAAAAATGAACCTGTTGATGAAAGGGGCGAAACCCTCCTGGAAGTAAATTGGTGTTGTTTTTAGGAATGACAGGAAATTTTCCCATCTTCCGATAAGGTTTCTGAGTTCATTAATTTAAGAAATGTTGCATTGATTTATTTGTAATACTGGGGACGGAAGTATCTGGGCAACTCAACGAAGTTGTTGCAACAGCTTAAGGGGCTGATTTCAGACAAATTGTGTTATGTATGGATAAAACTAACAATGAATCCTATTTAATTAACTTTTGGGACTTTTCTAAGCTTATAAGAAACTCTATTTTCCACTAACCGCCGTTTCTTTAAATATACCCCTTTGCGAACATGAAATGGTTAACAATTTAATCAGAAAATACAAAATCTTGTTCCTAAATCCTTATGAAGCACCTAATTTAAATTTAAAAAATGAACAGCTCAATAGATGGCGTTTTATATGTGCAAGGTATAGGAAAAGGAGGGTCGGGGCTTATTTCAACAGCTGTGGAAATAACTTTTTTACACCTTCACAACTTGGCAGTAACGATCCTATGGGTGAGGGGGATAGGGGTGAAAATTGTATTATTGAGGGGGTGAAAGATTAAACTATTGAGAGGGGGAGGGGAGAGAGAAGAGTGTCCTTTAGAAAAAGAAACTTTGTGCGAATTGGCGGAGAATTATCCGTATCATGTTGAAGTCAGTGGCGCACCAATACAATTGAGGAGTAGAGGCATAGCCCCACATCTTTTTGAGAGAGCCAAGAAGGAAATCAATAAATTATTAGAGTCAGGGGTCATTTCGCGGGGGAAGTCCGATTGGCAGTTTCCGGCCAGCTTCTTGCCAAAATCTGATGGCAGAATACGTTTGGTCGTAGATCTGCGTCTGCTAAACCAAAGATCTACCTCTGACAATTTTACTCTGCCTAAGATTAAGGATATCATCTTGCAATTGCAACATTGCAAATTGCTAACGCGGCTCGATCTTAGACAAGCTTACTATAATGTACCAATCAGTGAGGAAACAAAGAAATATTTCACTATTACTTGCCCTAGTGGTAACTATAGCTTCAACTATTTAATACAGGGACACAAATGTTCATCTAGTGCCTTCCAGCGCCTCATGTCGATCTTACTTGGAGATTTAAAGATTTTTTTGTTTACTTAGATGACATATTAATCACCAGTTCGACTCTTGAAGAACATGGTGCAATATTGAAGAAGGTTTTGGAAAGATTAAAGTATATGAAGATTTGCATGAACCCTAAGAAATGTTTGCTGGCCGTCAGAGAGATAGACTTCTTAGGTTTCAACATTAGCGAGAAGGAAGTTCGACCTAGCTAGGAAAAGATTGATGCAATAATGGATGTTGCAAAACCAACAACTATTAAACAACTTGGGGCATTTCTCGGTCTATATAACTTCTGCTGAATTAACATAGCCGGAGCTGCCCAATTACTTCAACCTTTGACGAAAATGTTGAAAGGCAAACCCGCTTCCACGAAGAAAATTTCCTGGGGGGTGGAAACTGAGCGAGCATTTAGGGAAGCAAAAGCGGCGATGGTAAACGCCACCTTGTTATCTTTTCCCGATGAAAAAACTGAGTTGCTATTGTACACAAAGGTAAGCGAGCTCACAATAGCTAGTGCTCTGATGGGGGAAGAGAATGATCAGACGAAAGTCTGTACTTTACAGTACCGTACTGAATGAGGCGGAGGTGGCACTACCACAGTTGGTTAAAGAGCTTCTATGCGTCAACAACAGTTTGCAAAAAAATATGCTTACTTAGGATTGCAAAATAGGGAGAGTAATAATCTGTACGCACAACAGTGGATTGATACAACCTATACAAAAAAAAGAGTGCCACGAAAGTGCATAATTTTCGGGAGATGAATTTACTAAATTATATTGCAAATTTTGACGTTGAATTTAAATTGGTCTCTAAAACCAAAAATAAATTAGCAATAATTTTGACAGAATTGGCTAAGGAAAGTGGTAAAATCATAGGAGCTGGAAAATCTCAATTGCAAATAGCTTGTTTATGAAATTGGAAAGTGACGTTCTCCTCTTCTCCAAATGAAGTTACCATGGATAACAGGTTTGCAAATTGGAGGAGGTTAGTGACTTAAATTCTCTGAATTCCATAGAAAAAGGGTTGTCTAAGAAACGGGATTTGTCTGGCGATACTGTAAAAATAATAATAAAATAATAATAATAATATTAATAATAATAATAATAATAATAATATAATATAATAATAATAATAATAATAATATAATAATAATAATAATAATAATAATAATGAACAAATATAATAATAATAATAATAATAATATAATAAAATAAAATAATAATAATAATAATAATAAATAATAATACATAATAATAATAATAATAATAATAATAATATAATATGATAAAAAATAATAATATAATAATATAATATAATAATAATAATAATAATAATAATGATAATAATAATAATAATAATAATAATAATAATAATAATAATAATAATAATAATAATAATAATAATAATAATAATAATAATAATAATAATAATAATAATAATAATAATAATAATAATATATAATATAATAATATAATAATAATAGCAATAATACTAGTAACGAGGCTGATAATAATAATTTTTGATAAATTTTGTTAAATAAATACGTACGTACAGTAAAAAAAGGTTAAGTGGGATGATTAAGAAGATCCAAGAGGGTATAGATTTCAAAGAAATAGCTGTGGAACAAGAGACTGATGGTTATATAAAGGACTTGATAAAAGGGACGGAAACTAGCGGATTGAAAGTCTGTTACAAGGAGTTCATCCATCGGGACAAAGAACTGTCCTTGGCGGTCGACATTTCTACAGGCACTTCTAGGGTCCTAATACCGGAAAATCTGGTGGATGATGTCATAGGAAAAATACATAATACAAATCATTTGGGAATTAAAAGGACTTTGACTCTTCTAAGGGCGGATTTCGTCTTCAGATTTATTCATATAGAGTAATAGAAGTCATACAGAGTTGTGAGTCGTCAGAAAATAAGAGCTTAGGAAGATATCTTCCAGAATTTGGCAGGGTTATACAAGTCTCGAGAAGTTCGAACCTGCATGTTGATCTGTTGAAGCACCGATAGTATGGGTTCAATTACTTTGGTCTTCCATTGTCAGATTTAGTAAAACCCCTTTTTCGCCTACCCTCTGTAGGCAGGCGACGATCGACTCGTATTAAATGTGTTAGTGAGCGAAATTTTTCCGTTCTGTGGTTCAATAAAAAGACTCGTCTCAGATCGGGGGAGCCAATTCACTGCTAAGCTGTTTAATGATGTGTGTAATCTACTTAACATCGATAATATCGCGACAACGGCTAAGTCGCCAAACGTGAACGGCCTAGTGGAAAGATTAAACCATGCACTCATAGTGACATTAAGGTGTATGGTAAACGATAGTGCCAATGAAGGGTTAAAATGGCCAGAAATCTTGCCCTGGGCATTGTATTGTTTGAGAATTAGCCCTTTGAACGAGCAGGGGGTGACTCCCAGTGTGCTCATGTTTGGCCAAAATTTATCAGTGCCAGGAAGCTTAATACAGAAGGAGGCACTCAGTGCCACGGTCAGCCAAAGTGCTTATTTGAAGAAATTAGTGACTTTAATGCGTAGACCTCTGGCACCACATGTTGTATATAAAAATAAAAATGTGTTCGTTCCGAAAGGTCTCCACAAGGCAAGGTTCGTATTAGTAAGAAATCAACAGTATAATGTGGGGAAACTGGCAGCGAGATATTGCGGACCTTATAGAGCATTGCGGATAACAAAGAATAATGTTTATATCTTAAAGCATGGGAAAGAAGCCGTAGAAAATTTGAGAAATGTAAGAATTTACCATAATATAACTGACGGGAATGCTGGAAACCAAAAGAAAGAAATAAGGTTAAATAATGAAAAAAGGGGGGCTTCTTATTTCTGATTGAATTACTTAGAGTTGACAGTAGTTAAATTAATGCTTTTATCCTTCCAAAGCAATCCATATTCCTTCCTCTATTTAATATCAGGGACAAAACGCATGCAAACGAACCTTAATGATTTTGAATAACCTCTCACGAATCCTTAAAATTTTTGTCACTGTAAGGGATTGGAATAGAGGAGTTGAAATAATCAAACCACGTCTGACGGGAGTTAAGGAAGTCTGTCTATATATTTTATAATAGAGTATTGTAGAAGTAGAATTTTGTATCTCTTTATAATAGTGTCAAATTACCACTCAAAAAAAATTGTTTCCTGGACCACTGTGATTGAAGGGGTAAAGGTGGGAATCACTTGAATCTTTCCAGCATTCCTTCTCTCTGAAGTCACCATTGTTAAGGCCAGTTTGGCCTTCATAACATATCCCTGCTGTATACACCTGTAACCAGAGATGGGCAGTACCGAGATACATGTACCGGGTACATGTATCGGGCGATACTTTTTGTGCCGATACCAGTATCGCCCAACACTTTTGAAAATTACCAATGTAACGGTATAGCCCAATCAAAATTTTGTGCACCGGTACCCGAAAACATCGGTACTTTTATTCGGTACATTTTTGGTGTATCATGGCCATGCTTTGTTATAGGAATGTTTTTTTTTATTTATTTATTTTTTTTAATAGATAGTTATGAAATAATGTACTTATTAATATTCTGTGGTAAAACTTTGTTTTAAATTATTATATGAAAAAGTAGGTCTCCAAATATCATATTTATAACTATGGACAAAATTATCAATTATAAGACACCAGCTAATTTACACTGATTTTCATGAAACTTATAAGAAATGTTCTAAATGATCCGTAGTGAACCAAAGGTAATAAATTTAGAAAATGAGCCTGAAAAAAGTTGTCTGCACCCTCCTCCATGACTAATACTGCTGGAGTGCTTCCAATTTGTTAAAAACAATACATTAATATATATATATAAAAAAAAAATATAGTAGCAGTATATATATATATATATATATATATATATATATATATATATATATATGTATATATATATATATATATATATATATATATACTCTTTGTTACTAAAGAATAAAGATAAATTTTTAAGGTTTCAGCACTCACGGGTCGGTGGGGCACGGGGAGGGAAGCTCCCTGTAAACTATGCATTCATTTACCACGTTCCATGTGCCATGCATTCATTTAGCATCTAAAGTTGCTATAAATGCTATTTATTAATGCTCTGTCAATTTTTTAATTTTTTACTTATTTTTTTAAATTCAAAAATTACCCATTCTTCCTATAACACAACAGGTCTCATATATATATATATATATATATATATATATATATATATATGTGTGTGTGTGTGTGTATTAAAGAAAGAAAATATACATATATAAATAAATATAAGTTATATAAAAATATGTATATATATATATATATATATATATATATATGTGTGTGTGTGTGTGTGTGTGTGTGTGTGTGTGTGTGTGTGTGTGTGTGTGTCTCAGCTAATGTGCAAATACAGCGGAATATTTCCGTAATGATGTTAATTATTTAGAAACTTGTAGGAATAAAGAGGGTATATGTATGCGAATTGCTCATGAACCTTCGAAATTTCAATAAAACCGTGTGGTTCCGATAATTATATTGCATTTTATGGCAAAAATTATTTAGGGTTCATAGAGACAGTCATCTCGATTCAAATGGTAGTTACCTCTCAATACACGCGGAAAAATACGTGCTGCTGCCGTAATAGTTACCAACAAATGTTAGTTGTAACAGGTTTAGAACATCGTGAATTAGGGCCGAAACCCCCATATACAGCGTACGTTTATATTAGGTACTATTAATAGTTAATTACGATGAACAGTTATGATTTATAACAGAAATGATTTATAACTCTGTAACACATCCGTTTATTTACAGTCCATACACAAGTATTATTTCGGTATAGTATGAAATCATTTCCTGTAGTACCTTCTGATTTGTGTAGTACATTCTTCATCGTATATGGATGTATACATTATACGCGGTGCGCGAAATGTCTGCTCTTATTCCATACGCAAAGTTCAGCCCGTCTGATCCACCCTTGTCATGTTGCCAATGTGATATTTTCGGAGTCGACTATCGGACAAACGTGAGTGATTCGACTTAAGAGGTAATTAACTGATGCCATCGGTGTTGTGTACCCACCGTAGACACGATTCTTCAGGTAGCCCAACAGGTAATACTCCAGTTGAGTAAGGTCCGGTGATCTAGGAGGCCACGGAATAGGACCCCATGTTCCTATCCACCTACCGGGGTGTGTTACGTTTAGATGATGTCGCACAGCCCTTGCTGTATGTGCTGGGCATCCTTCATGCTGGTAGTACAAATTTTGACGTGTCTGTAATGGTACGTCACGAGGAAGGTCTGACAAAGTAGTGTCCAGAAATTTTTGATTTCATTCGCTATCTAGGTTTCTGTATGGTAAATGTCCGGCCTGATCGTATATTATCTAACAGTTCACACTACTATTTATGGGAGTAAACTACCTGCGTGGCGTGCTGTAGTGGAGCAAGTGCGGTGTTTTCCTTGTCCAGTACCGATAATTTACCCATTAATCGTGTGCAAATATTGGTAAATCTGGCTCATCCTGTCCACAAAATACGGAGCTGCCCGTTAAGTTTATTGTCAAACATGGAACACATCTGGACTACGAACTACAACCAATGTCCGGGATCGCCGGGATGCAGACCGTGCACAATGTTTGCTCTGTAATGAAAAATGTTGTACATATGTAGAATGCACCGTACCGTTCCTGTCTGCCGTAAGTAGGTTGTTGTGTGTTCCGTGGTATACAATAGAAAGTCAAACTCCATGTCAAGGGTACGGGTGGGAGGTTGACTTGGGTGGTGAGATGGTGATTTGGTCGAACCTTATTCTTGAAAACCTGTGTACAATCTGTACATTATAGTGGAATGCGGTTCCCAAACGATCTGGACATCTCCGTCTATACACCTCCTTCCGTAGCTCTGTGGGCATTCTTGTCTTCAAGAATAAACGCCTCAACCATATCCGTCAGTTCCTGGGTTGTATACCAATTATTAGGCATAGTGTTATCGGATGTTACAATTAAATAGCTGTGCTAAGACACACGATTATACATTCGTAAGTGCTCTGCTGACTGTTGTAGTGTGTCATATTAACTTCGAAATTCATAATTTAGTTGGCTGACAATAGTAGCAAATTTAATATTAAATATTACACATAAATGCATGTCTCTTCATGGATGATTTATATGGGTTTCTACCCCCCATTCAGCCTTTTCTGAATGTATTACAACTAACTATTGGTAGTAATCTATTCCCCCGCTGACACATATGCCAAAAATATCTTCCAGTTGAGATTGCCAGGAAACAACGTTTTGGATCTGGATGACGGTCTCAATGAAAACTACATAATTTCTGCCATAGAATGCAATTTCAGCATCGAAACTACACGGTTTTATTGAAAATTCGGAGGTTCATGAGAAATTCGCATTATGTGCATACGCGATAACCTATAATGATTAGCAAAAATAACTCTCCGATTTAATTAAGACATCTTTTATTCCAACAAATTTAATAAAATAATAATTGCCATCAAAACGAAAATATCCCTTTATTGTCTTATATATATATATATATATATATATATATATATATATATATATATATATATATATATATTTATATATATTTATATATATATATATATATATATATATATATATATATATATATATATATATATATATATATATATATATATATATATATATAAATTAATCTAAAAGAGATAGCACAGAAACAACCCAAATCTATTTGCCTTATAGTAATATTATAACTATTTATTGAAATTCCATTTATCAGTATTGTTTTTCCACATATATGAAAATGTATCGATGTATCGGTGTACCGGCGATACAGTGCCGAGTACCGGAATCGCTCGATTCTTTCCAGCGATTCCTTCTCTCTGTCACCATTGTGAAGGCCAGTTTGGCCTTCATTATAGCTATGTATACCTGCTATATACACCTGTAACACTACTCAGAAGGGTTCCCTGTATACCGAATTTTAACTATTATTTTTATTGTATAAGAAAAACTCTTAACGATTCTTTTTGTGTGGCACTTTCAAATAATGTTGTAATGGGTAAGCCGCGGAGGCTGACGCCCAGGGGAGTGCCGAGAACGAGGGATTTTCAAGGAGGGCAGTCAGTTAGATTCCGATAGTACAAGAAGAGGGGTGTGTTAAAAGACTGGCACTGTCAAAGCCGGAAAATTAGGTTTTAACTGAATAATATTGTTGTGTTAACATTTTAGAAATCTTGTTATAACCGTGAATCGAGTATTTAATTAATGTGAACCCTAAATTAC
>JABUQX010078546.1:0-10000 GCA_015478945.1 Trachelipus rathkii
AATATATTAAATATATTAAAATTATGAATATTTGATATATAATCTATATTTAGTATAGATAATAATATTAAATATAATATATTAAATAATAAATAATAATAATAATTAATAATAATTAATAATTATAATATATATATAATATAATTAAATAATATAAATAATTATAATAATAATAATAATGAAATAATTAGTAATGATCTATTAATTGCTAATGTTTATTGCTTATTATCTATATATAACTATGTATATATGAATTTATATTATTATTATTATATTTATTATTATTATTATTTATATATATATAATTAGTTATAATTTAATTAATTTATAAAATTATTATTATTATATTATATATAATTATTATTATTAATTATAATATATTATTATTTAACATTATTATTTATATTATTATATTTAATTATTATATTATTAATATTATATATAATTTAATTAATCATATATATAATATATTTCTAATTATATACTTTATGAATTATTATTATAAATATATAATTTTATATTGTTTATAGTTTAAAATATTTATAATATTTATTTAATTTTAATACAGATTTAATTAAAATTATTATATTATAATATAATTATATTATTATTATTATTATATATTAATTATTATAATATTATATTATTTAATATTTTAAATTTAATTCTTTTAATAAACAACCAGAGCAATATAAGCGGGAGGTAAAAAATTACTGTCTTTCTCGTGATTGAACCCGCCGCGTTGTTGCGAAACTATCACTAAAGCTAACGATGCTTTATACAAGCGCTTGAGAGAGCTATCCCCCAACCCTCAAAAACGTTGGGTTAAGAAGAATTTAAAGCAACGAGATCCCTTCAATGGCAAATCACCAGGTGTCCAGGCCTGTCCTATCCCTCGTTCTTAGTATTTCTTATAACCTATAAATATACTATCATAACCTTAGTTATATATTTGTATAATACTATCCAATAAAAGTACAATAGATTTATTATTATATATATATCACGCTATTCATCATTTTATTATAATAATAAATATATAATATAAAATTTAAGTGTAGTACATAAGAGACTAAATATATATATATATTTATTAAAAACAATATAATATATAGAATGAATAGTATATACCTAATACATACATATATAACCATTATTTACTATATTATATATATTATATATTAATATTATATACTAACAGATATAAAAACCTAAAAAGTATATATTGTAAATATAGTTAAATATAGATGAGACCTTTAGCTAAATATTATATTTCATACTAATTAATATATATATATATTATATATATTATATATCTATACTGATAACGAGATTAACATAAATTGTAATTATTAAGTATTATAAACTATATTATATATTAGCCAATATACGTGCTTTATATCATTGAGCTTATAAACTAAAATATATATTAAATATGGTGTATAAGGAATATTATTTCTATTATTGATATTATTATAAAAATATTATATATATAATATAAGTACTACTATATAATATAAATATATAGCAATATGTAGCGCGTAGCAATCAAAATATATATATTATTATACCCTATATATATATACTATTAGTAATTAATACTTTATATATATACATATAACCACTTATACTACCTATATATTGTATATCTGTATATATGACTATATAAAATGAATATACAAGCCACTCAATATATATAATGACGTTATCAAAGCTATATAATAAAGCTAATATTATTATAAATGACTAAATATAAATATAACTATTTTTCCAACTCAACATGCCCTAAACATATAAGTAATATATATTACTAAATATAACCTAGAAAAACGTATTCATATATATACTAATACCATATATACCTATAAATATCTTATATCTTTACGTACATATATATATAAAAAATTTAAATATACATATATTATATCCTAAATATATAATAATACTTGAAATTATAAATATATACCTCTAAATACCTATATAGCCTATAGTAGGAGTAAATTATCAATACCTGACTATATAACGTATAATAATCATAGCTACTAACCTAGTAATATATATAGTATCAGAAAATCTGAGATATATATATAATAATTAAAATTTTAAGTTATATATTATTAACTACTAATTTTAATTGTATTAAAAAGATTACAATTTATAAAATATATAATTATTAATTTTATTATTATATTTATTTATATTATTATTATATATGTATTTTCTGGTGAATATATTATTGATTAAATCTTATTCAATTAATATAGAGTAAGTTATAAAAATAATTAACTATATTCCAGGAAAAACACACATACAATACAATAATCATATCATTATTTGACTATTATACATGCATTATTATCGTACATACATAATACATACAGACGCCCCTAAATGTTAGGTAGTTGTTCAGAATAAATTTTAATGAAATTCTGAAATTTAAATTCTATAATATATATATACGAGTTAACATACATACATACAGCAGAACCTAAAAGTTAGGTAGTTAGTCAGACAGAAAATATAATGAAATTCTAAAATTTAAATTCTACAATATATATAAAGGAGTAATCATTTCTACCTTAGCAGACAGACAGACAGATAGACAGACAGACAGACAGACAGACAGACAGACAGACAGACAGACAGACAGACAGACAGACAGACAGACAGACAGACAGACAGACAGACAGACAGACAGACAGGCTATATATTTCCACAAAATATATATCGAAGATTATAACAATAAAAAACTTGAACTTCATAAAAAATTCTAAACTATTTTTATGACAAAGTTTAAGAATTTATTAACAGCCTAAGAAACATAAAAAATACTAATAAATGAAAAGTAATAAATATTACAAATATTATATAATAAATTTGGAAATAATAAATAATAAATATTACAGAGAATAATAAGCAATAAATAATAAATTAACCTTATAGAAATATAATTTGAAAAATTAAATAGACAAAAAATAAAGAAAAAAATATATAAATCAATATTTAAATATTCAAACAATAGTAAAACTTTCTTAAAAATATATTAAAAATAAAATTCTAAAAAATGAAAGACGGTGAAAGCAAAGAATTTGCAACTAACATTACTAATATGCAAAAAAAAAAAAAAAAAAAAAACTCACTTATATAAAAAAATATAATATATATATATATATATATATATATATATATATATATATATATATATATATATATATATATATATATATATATATATATATATATATATATATATATAATATATTATATATATATATATATATATATATATATATAAATATATATATATATAATCATTATATAATATATATATTATATATATATTAATATTATATATATTATATATATATAATATAATATATATATATATATATATATATATATTATATATATAATATACTATATTACTATAATATATATACTAATATATATATATATTAAAATTATAATATAAATATATATATATAATATTATATATATATATATTATTTGTATATATATTTGTATATATATATTATATATATATATATATATATATATATATTATATATATATATATAATATATTATATAAAATATATAGTATATATATATATATATATATATATATATAGTGCTCACAGTTTAGTATATTCAAATTCTATTTTAATAAATATTGAAGTGTGGGTGCTTAGATAATAATTTTTAAAAGTACTTTTAATTTATTTGAGTTGACCTATTTTCAATTTAAGTGAACAAATAAATTAAAGAAAAAGTTGTAGGAGCAGTTTATAAATATATATATAATATATATTTAATAAAAAAGAATATATTTTATCATATATAATTTATAGTATTTTTATACTAATATAATAATATTTATATATAATATATATAGAATATAAATCAAATAACTATGTATTTAGTCACCAGTCATTATTTATCTATAACTCAATTTTAAGTTAATACTAATGATTGATCAATTTTAATAGAATAAAAACTATTTATAGAAAAAAAATAGTTGTTCGTAATCTTTATATCTAATAGAGATAAGTTAATATTAAATATTGAATATGAGAATTTTATGTATACCTTGAATAATATGATTATATAAATTAATATGTATTTTGCGAATAGAGTCTAATGTGAATACAATTTCAGTCTCGTGAAGACAGTCACTTATAACTACCTCGAATAATTCACAATTCTAATTAATATCTATCTCTATCACTATAATCTCAATCAGTATCAATAATAAAATAATAATAATCTCAATAATTCAATCTAATAATTCTCTCTCTTCTACGTCTATAACATACTTCTCTCATACTACATCTTCTCTACTCATCTCTACTCACTAAACACACTAATGCTCAATACTATCAAAAATATACTTACATAATAATTATCACTTCTCAATATACACATAATATATACAATTCAACATAATAATATCATAATGAAAATAATAATCTAATGACATAATTGATCCATTAAATAAAGAGTATAATCAAATAAATTAAAAATAATAATAATAAATATAGACAATAATAATAATAACAATAATAATAATAATAAACAATAACAATACAATAACAATAGCAAGAGCCAGAACAAAATAATGTTATAACACCTAATAATAATAATATAATAATAATAATAATATAATAATAATAATAATAATAATAATAATAATAATAATAATAATAAATATAATAATAATAATAAAATATAATAATAATAATAAATAATAATATAATAATAATAATAAATAATATAATAATAATAATAATAATAAATAATAAAAATAAATATAATAATATAATAATAAATAAATAATAATAATAGATAATAATAATGAATAAATAATAATAATATAATAAATATTAAATAATAAATAAAATAATAAAAATAATAATATAATAATAATTAATAATAATAATAATAATAATAATAATAATAATGATAATATTTTAATTCATTTAAAATAATAAAAAATAATAAATTTATTTAAAATTAAAAAGTAAAAATATTGCAAATTAATCAAAAATCCTAATAAATAATAATAATATAATAATAATAATATAATAAATAAATAATAATAATAATAATCAATAATAATACTAAAAATGATTATAATAAATAATAATAATAATAATAATATAATTAATAAATAATAATCAATAATATAATATATAATAATAATAATAAATAATAATAATAATAATAAAATATAATAATAATAATAATAATAAATATTTAATAATAATAATAATAATAATATATAATAATAATAATAAAATAATCAATAATAATAAATTATAATAATATAATAATAATTATATAATAAATAATAATATAATATTAATAATATATAATAATAATAATAATAATAATAATAATAATAATAATATAATAAATAATAATAAATACATAAATAATAATAATAATATAATATAAAATAATAATAATAATAATAATAATATAAAATAATCAGATAATAATAATAATAATAATAATAAATGAAAATGAACTAATAATAATAATATAAGTAATAATAATAAATAATAATAATAAATATAATAATATAATAATAATAATAATAATAATAATAATAATATAAATTAAATAATAATAATAATGGAAGAATAATAATAAATAATAATACAGTATGAAATAAAAAATACTAATAGTTTCTAAATAATAGTCAAATAAAGAAATATAGAAAATAATAATATGATAATAATCAAAAAAAAATAATAATAATAATAATAATAATAATAATAATAATAATAATATAAAATAATAATAATAATAATACTATAATAACAATAATAATATAATAATAATAATAATAATAATAATAAATATTGATAGATAACAGAATAATAATATATAATAATAATAATATAAAATACAATAATATAACATGATAATATTAATAATAATAATAATAATAATAATAATAATAATAATAATAATAATAATAATAATAATAATAATAATAATAATAATAATAATAATAATAATAATAATAACAATAAATTAATAATAATAATAATAATAATAATAATAATAATATAAATAATAATAATAATAATAATAATAATAATAATAATAATATAATCTCTACAGTGACTTGTAAATAAAGAAACGAAATCCCCTACAGAAACATAGTTTTAATTATATATTAAAAACCAAAGAAAAATAAAATTAACTCTTATAAGTTGCAGAGATAAATAAAAAGATTGTTAAAATTGAGATGGTTAAAAAAATATTTAAAATAATTGATAGGCAAAGAAATAAAAAATAATCAAATAACTAAATCTTTAAAAAAAATTGTAAAAGGGAAAAACGTGATAAACTGAAAAAAAATATGCATAGGAAAAAAACAAACCTTACTCTATATAAGTGAAAAGACTAAATAAATAAATATTACGAATAAAGAAGTTTAAAAATCTAACCTAATACCCCACAACCACAACATAATCTAACATCCAAAACTACTCACAGCAGGTAACAGAAAATTACAGCATAACCAAAGTTTCCACAAAATTCAATAAATCTAATCGAATATCTCAAAATCACACACAGCTTTTAACATACATGAAACAAGCCACAAATTAATCTATTATCCCTAAAACATACGCAACATGCAGCTGAAATCAGACAAACCTCAACTTATCCTAATATCTCAAACCACGAATGACCATAACAAGAATAAGACAAATTGCAATCTAGAATAATAATTCGTTTTATCACAAACACAAATGACAATCAACAGACAACGAAAAACTACGACCTAGCTTAACAAAACAAACTCCAACCTAATTCAGCATCCAACAACAGTACGAAAAAGAACACAAACAACAGAGAGGCTTCAATATGGCCTAATATCCACAACCACACACAACAATCAGAAAAAAAAGCCACAACTTAATCTAATATCCCACAACAATACAAAACATGCAACAGGCAGCAGTCAAACCATAACATATTAAAACATCCAGAAAATTCCCTTTCCAAAAATTTCAAACTATTATCATTAACCAAAATAAAATGTTGCCCTTTTTCTAAGCTCAAACACTTTCTCAATTCCTTTTACTTTTTCTTTCCCTTTTTTTTGTTTTTTTTTTTTTTTTTTTTTATCGCCTTAAAAATTTGAATTCAAAACACATTTTCAAGCTGGACTCGAATTAAAAAATATAATAATAATAAAGAAATATATACAAATTTCTCAAAACCAAAATATTAAAAATTTTAAAAAATAATTTCTTAAAATTAAAAAAAAAAAATAAATTAAAAAAATTAAATTAAATAAATTAAATTAAAAAATTTAAAAAAAATTTCTTGACAGAAAAAAAAATTAAAAAAAAAAAAATTTAAGAAATATGCAAATTTCTCAACAGAAAAATTCTCAACATTTTTTTTATTCACTCTTTAAAAAAATACACATTGAAATCTCATGATTTCTAATTTATTTTTATTATTATTATTATTATTATTATTATTATTATTATTATTATTATTATTAATTATTATTAATATTAATTATCTATTATTCATTCTTCCCTGTTGTTACTATTATTGGTATTATTTATTATTATTATTTATTATTATTTAAGTTATATTTTTAATTTTAATTATAATTATAATTATAATTGTAATTGTAATTGTAATTGTAATTGTAATTGTAATTGTAATTGTAATTGTAATTGTAATTGTAATTGTAATTATAATTATAATTTAATATAATTATAATACTAATTATATTATAATTTATATTATAATTATTATTTATTATTAATTAATTTTATATATTATATTATTATTATTATTATTATTATTATTATTCTTATTATTACTATTTATTATATTATTATTATTATTATTATTATTATTATTATTATTATTATTATTATTATTATTATTATTATTATTATTATTATTATTATTATTATTATTATTATTATTATTATTATTATTATTATTATTATTATTAAAACAAAATTGCAAGCCATTGAGAAATTCCACTTAAAAATCAAAACTTATGCTCCAGACATTTATGTTGAAAAGGCGGAATGTGAAACGAGAAGGTGGATGGAGGGAGGGAGGGGATTTCGGGTTCAAAAAATAGGGGATAGAGATTTGAATAATGGGGTTAGGGGTAATCGAGATTAAAGAGAATATATATAAAACAAATTAAATAATTGGAATTGTTGGAATTGAAGAACCATTTTTGGATATTGCAAAAAATATGATTTGGAGATTCTTGAATGTTTGTTTAATCTTGTGGAAATTTAATATTTTTTTTATGGTTATAAAAGATTTGGAAATCTATTTTTAAATATGGCACCAGAAGAAATATAAATGCTGGCAACCCTCTCGTCTCTCCTCTCATCATCTCTTCTCCTCTCTCTCTCTCTCTCTCTCTCCTCTCTCTCTCTCTCTCTTCTTCTTCTCTCTCCTCTCTCTCTCTCACTTTTCTTTATCTGTTTCCTTCTTTCGTTTTATCTATCTATCTATCTATCTATCTATCTATCTATCTATCTATCTATCTTCTATCTATCTATTATCTATCATATCTATCTTATTATCTATCTATCTTCTATATCCTATCTTATTCTATCCGTATCTATTCTATACTAATATTGTTACTATTAAATTCATATAATATATTATTTATATATATTGTATAATAATAATATATATTATATATATATATATATATATCATCAGGTGGGTGGAATTCAAGAGGCAGAACCAAATCTCAACTTACCTGGGGTGAACCTGGTCAAGCCAATTAAAAGGCCGACACGTCCCCGATTACACGCGTTGAAGTGTACAAAAAAAAATTGAAAAAAATGATGAATGAAGGATGTCCCAGACTTTGCTATTGGAATATATGAGAGATTGAGCATAGCGATTAACACTAGGGTCAAAAATGTTGGACAGAGAAAAAGGATGAAACTATGTGGAAAGAGGAGTGGCATGAGTTCTCCTCAAAGGATTGGGTACTCGAATAGAGATTTCAGAAAAAGAAGTGTTTCTTTTAATAACAATAGTATAAGAAGAATGATGCAACATTTCGTTGACTCTGGAAGAGAGAGAGAGAGAGAGAGAGAGAGAGAGAGAGAGAGAGAGAGAGAGAGAGAGAAGAGAGAGAGAGAGAGAGAGAGAAGAGAGAGAGAGAGAGAGAGAGAAGAGAGAGAGAGAAGAGGAGAGAGATGAGAGAGAGAGAGAGAGAGAGAGAGAGAGAGTGAGTTAGTTAGTTAGTGATTGTATTAGAGTTAGTAAGTCGACAAAGTTCTTGACTCTACCTTATCAAGAAGAACTGTGTGATATGAAACACCCTATATATGTGATATGTACTCCATATGAGGGAGAATAGCGCCCTATAGAGATCAAGTAACAGGGATGAATACAAGCTTTCAAGGCTTTTCGGGTGTAGTTTCCTTTCCCTAGTGTTTTGCCTGTTTTTTCCTTTGTTAATGATAGATTCGCTATATTATATTATATTAAATTATATTATATTAAATTATATTATATTAAATTATATATATAAATTATATTATATTAATTATATTATAATTAAATTATATTTATATTAAATTATATATATTATATTATATTATATTATATTAAATTATATTAAATTATATTATTAAATTATATTAAATATATTAAATTATATTAAATTATATTAAATTATATTAAATATATTATATTATATTATATTATATTATATTATATTATATTATATTATACTTATATTATATTATATTAAATAAATTATATTAAATTAAAATTAATTAAATAAATTCGGTATTAATTACAATATTTTGAAATCTGTGCCAGAATCATAAGTTCATAAATGGCCAAGAAAAGTTTCGTGGAACGCAATTACTTACTAAGGGTGTGTTCCAAGAAAGATCTGGAAATAAATTATGTTTTAGCGAGATTTGCAACAACCCAACGAAATCTTTAAGAATCTTGATTCTTGG
>JABUQX010078547.1:0-17696 GCA_015478945.1 Trachelipus rathkii
TCTGGAAGAGAATTACCGCGAAAAAGAAAACGAAGTAAGAGAACAGTTTACCAAACTTGAAAAAAACTTGCTAAAGTAGGCATCGTCAATAGTTGTTCATTTTCTAATGGCTTTTGTTCAGATTGTTCCATCACCGAGGTTCCTCGATGTTTTAAAGGAACTCTCTGAATTGCCCGGTGCTTCATCCACTATTAAAAAGTGTAAAAATAGAAAGCCAGAGGATTCACCGCCAATGTGCTTGTTGACCCAGGATATAAAATGGTGTCATAGCAAAATTAAAGAAAGAGGAATCAAACACCGAATCAGTGAACTGCTAAATGAGAGTGAAATTGTGCTGCCAAAATATGAACCTCCTCCTCGGTCTCCGGAACTCGAGGAGAGGATTCAGAAACTCAAATCCGAGCAATCTAATAAAGAATACAAGAGAATGACTAAAAACGTAAATGTCAACCAATTTGAAGCGGCAAGTTTAAGAGGTCTTGGCACCGATATCAAAGAATTTAAAGTTCAGCTAAGGGAGATGAATCGCCATTTGATTACCGGTGCTCAGTTTCTCACGTCAATTATAGGAACATTTTTCGCTATTTTTATTGGCCTTAGCTTTGTACTTCATGATTATGGGGTTCGAGTTTTGTTCGCCACTTTTTGTGCCGTAGTTGTTGCTGTCGCCGAAATATATTTCATTATTAGACAGGACATTGATGAAGAAAATCTGAGACAGAAGAAATTATCTTAACATTCCTGTTGTGGTGATTATATGTTTTTTAATATGAATTTATTTTTGACAAAGAAGTTTTATAATTTGGTTATTTTAGGTAATAAATTATTTACATTATTTTAAACCCATATTACTAATATTTGTAAGTATAAGAAGGATGGGCCAGTTTATATATAGCTATTATATAATATATATAATATATATATATATATATATATATATATATTTATATATATATTATATATATATATATATAAGATATTTTAAATTATAATTTTAAAAATTTATATAAATATAATATTAATATATATTATATATGTATATATAATATATAATATATAATATATAAATATATATATAATATAATATTTATAATATATTATATATATTAAATATATAATATATAATATGATATATATATATATTTATAGTATATATATATATATATATATAATATATATATATCATATATATATAATAATATATAATATATAATTATATATACTATTCGTAGTTGGGTTAGTCACTGTCCCATCTATACCACTTATCTTTTGGTATGTATGCTATTGCAGGTCTCGGCCAAGATCGTGATTGCCCGTAAGCACCATAGTATTTTTCGACGAAATTTGTTGAATCGTTTGGTAATACTCAAATCCATGGAATAAATGTCGAGAGAGAGTGATGGATTAATTTAAGAAAGGGTAAATTTGAATTGCTTGCGTGATTAGGAAAGCAAAGATGATATTATGAACGTGTAAGATGTGTGGTGGTGCTGAAATGTGTTGTGGCTGGAGTGAGAGGGGGGTAGAGTGCGATTTTGACTGAAGTTGACAAGTGGCACAGAGCTATGTAGATTTTGTTTGTGTGTATTAGAATGCTAACTGTTAAATTTAAGCTTGTAAAGGTCAAGGTATGTGGTGTGGTTGTAACATATGGCCCACCTGAGGGTAATGTTAGGAGGTGCGTATTTTCTGGGATAAAATCTGATATGATGTTTTGATGGGTGAGTAAGCATTTCAAGATGCTTGTGGTGACCTACATGGTTGATAGTTGATCCGTAAAGTGTGATTGAATAATACAGGTAAATTTGGGGTGACGGGAGAAATGAGAATGGTAGGAGGGTGATTGATTTCTGTGAGAAAAGAGTGTGTTTGTAAATAATACTTCTTCAACACAACGAGTAACTTCATAAAGTTTTTTACTAGTAGTTGGTGTAGCGTAGATGGTATGGAAAGTGGAAAACAAATTGTTTGTGTTGGTGATTAGAGATGTTGAAGTATGTGTTGGGTGTTGAATCAGTGAGGGGGTTAGGAATGGGATTATTAGATCATTATGAGCCGACTGCTGTCGAGAGGGGACGCATTGAAGAAAGAGAAAAGAAAAGATTCAGAAGAAAGGAATTAGAGAAGATTGACTCAAAGAAGACACAAGAGGGCAACTGAGGGATTGGAACTTGATCTGGAGGAAATGGTTTTGATTGAATTGATCTGACTGTCCCAAAACCTTTTAGAAAAGGATTTAAAAATACAGAATTTTATAAAATTTAAACAACTAATAAAATCATTCTTTTTTAACGAGGCAGCAGAAATTTAATTGCTTGTTCTTCTTTGATATAAGGTTAAGTAAAATAAATGGACCAACAATATTTTGGATTTAGTTATTTATTATAAGAAGAATGGACATTCGGCGAAGTCGGCTCGTATAGGTCAAGAAGAAATGAATCGAGCATCAAAATAGCGTCCGGTAGCTCAGTGGTAGACCACTCGCGCAACTAAGCGAGAGAGACAGGTACGTCACCTGCGTCGGTCGTGTGAGAGGTGATGCTATTATCTCTTCGTCCGTTTGCTCAGACTTTAAAATTGAGCCCCCTCCTAGATTAGGGCTTTTTAACTGTAAAACAAAAAATTTGTAATAGATGTTAAATCGGGGAGGGGATTATCGGATCATTATGTTGTTTTATATAAGATTAAATTAGTGGGAGCTTAGATGGAGAGGAAAGAGGTAAAGAAGGAAGTGGAAAGAATTAGAGTGAATAAGGTAATAAGAAAAGTATTTAAGAGCGCTTGCAAATAAATCAGTTGAATCTGAACAAGATGAAACTGGACACCAATGAAGGAAGCCTTTGTTAATAGTCCAAGGGGAAGTGTGTGAATGTGATAAAGTATGAAGTGAGAATCTCAACAGTGAATGGTGGAATGAAGAGGTGATGCAAGCGGTTAAAAGTTAAAATATGAGGCGTGGTTGAATGTGCTAAAAGAATGATGAGGTCTCAAAGGATAGATATTTGGAATTATATAAGGATTAAAAAAGAAAGACTAAAAGTTGCATACGTAGGAGTTAAAATGAGGTAAATGAATAGTGGGGGTCCGTCGCAGTCTCGTTAAAAACTACGGTGGATTTTTATGACTCGATCGAGTTCTCAACTTAAGGTATAAATGGGGCACTTTAGAGATAGCTTTTCTTTTCGACTTTGCGTCCATGTTGTTACTACTACATTTTGTCGGTGTATGCTACGCACCTCACCCTTGATCTGCGGATAGAGGTGATGATGGATTTTATAATATATAATATATATATATAATAATATATAAATATATATATTATATATGTATATATATATATATAATATATATATATATATATAGTAATATATAATATATATATTATATATAATATATATATATATATATAATTATAATAAATTGACTAAGTAATTCATTGCTATTTTAATTGTTCATCTTTGATATGTAGATATAACTTTTTTAGAAACCAAATGAAAGGCCCCCCCCTAGCCACCCATCAGAGTTTGAGTTGGTTTGCCAACCTCCTTTTGTGGCCCTTCCTTTCGAGCCGTGGTGGTGTTTGTTCACATATATATATATATAATATATATAGTATATTATATATTATATATATATTATAATAAATAATTATATATAATATATATATATATATATAATATATATATATATATAGATGTATTTAATATATATAATATATATATATATATATATATATACAAATAATACATATATATATATAATCTTGTTTTACTTGAGTGTGTAGGGAAGATATATGCTTGTATTTTAGTCGAAAGAATGCGCCGAGTGAACTGAACAGCTGATTGGTAAAGAACAAGAGGTGCGTTTAGGGATGGTAGAGGATGTTGTTAGATCAATAATCTTTCGATTGAACAAATGAATGATAAATATGGGAGAAGAAAAATAAATTGTATTTAGGTTTTTTATATTTCAACAGGCGTATGATAGATTAATAGGGATACGCTCTATGCAGTGTTGGGTATGCTTCTAAACTTGAATCAACAATATGTATGTACGATAGTGCAAGCGTTGTAAGAATTATAATGGTTCAAAAGTGATTGGTTTATATTAACTAGCCGGGAGTGAGGCAGGAATTGTTATGTCCCGGTTATCAGATACTTCTACGTCAAAATGAAAACTTAATGAATATGTTTCTTCATTTCCTACCCGAAGATCTTGTCCCCAGATTAATGGTAATTTGAGAGGGACGCTAACATTCATAAATTGGCGTGAGCGGCCGGCGTTTTCAGTGGAAGTGCAATAGTAAAAACCACAACCCTTACCGAGATATCTCGGTCAATGCAAGTGAAACCTCTCTTCTCTGACCTACAAAATCAGAGAACCATCACCTCTTCCACATGACCGTGTATCCGGCAGAGATTTGGCTCTGATATCCAGTCAAATTACTGAATTGTTCCAGAAGATGGAAGCTCCTACATCTCAAGTGCATCAAATCGGAGCTACAAATGCTCGCTAATGAAATGGGCCAGGGCGTTCTCTTAACGAGGCAGTCAACACTTCAGGATTTCGGAAGGAAGGTGCGCTTTGTTATTACCATTTTACATTTCGTGAAAATACTAACAGGTGCCAAGAAGGCACCTGCAAAATGGCACATATGACGGCACAAGTGCCATACAACAACCACCTTCCGTAATAATGAAATTGGGTCTTGTTGCAGAACAGTTATAGTAAGGCTGTTTTCTTGTGTGATTCTTGCCTTCCTTTGACAATTTTTCTAACCCTTTAACGATTTTTCATCATATTTTATTAGAAAATAGCAATTGCTATGCCTTATTTTTGAGTCCAAAAGGGGTTTCACAAAGTTTAGGCAATTATTGGGAATGTATTTTCTTCTTAGGGCGGAGTCTCTGAAAAAGTTTGTCTTTTATTATGGCAATAGTATTTTCGATATTCTTCAGGTAATAATGTTTAGGTCATGTAATGAATAAATAAGCCGCCGATGGCTTTACACAAGTGAAAATATAATTTTTTTAAATTAATTTTTCGTCGCAGTTCTTTTGAAAATCCATGTTCTTTCTTCTGCTATTGCTGACAGCCTACATACCCCCTGACCAACAGAACGCTAAAGACTCTGATGCCAACCTTTTGTCCAAAAAACAAAGTCCACTGTTTTTATCCATAGTGTTTTTACCATTCGCATCCTTCCAGAACTTCACAAACACCCCAAAACATTCCCCCTGACAAAGAACCACTCATATTCCAGACCCCCTTTTTAATTAAAGTATCATTTAAATTATTCAAATTTGTAAATTTAATCATTTAAATTTATTTTGTCCAAAATAAAGTTTGATTTAGATTTGCTACAATTAAAGCGTAATATTTAAACATTTAGGGATTTAAGGATATTTTCCCACATACTGGTGATTTACTCTTCCATTGCATTTTGGTTAATTAGAACAAATTTCCTGTATATTTCTTTAAATAGAGCTAAAAACCATTATGTTTTAGGACCTACAAGTTGAACATTTTTCAATCGTGAATGACTATCGTCTATTTTATGAATGTTTATAGCTAACCAAAAGTAAAATTTAATAATATCAAGCATGTAAACACTTTTTTTTTAATTCACAGTTACTTACCTCAAAGTTTGCTTACCTATACTGATTTTCCATTTTGATTCCTATAACCGTGTTATCTATCTCATAAAAATGATATAAAACATGGTATAAATATAATTCAAATTATAGTCCGCCCGCTGGGAGTTTGCTTCGTGTTCGTTGGTGAAATTTGTTATTTTTCGATTTTGTGTTGGTTAGGTTTTTGGTTTCATTGTTCAATCTAATTATATAATTTTCGGCTACCATCTTGTGTGGTGTGTTAGTGTACCTTCGCGGGAAAATTTCCCCGTCAAAAAGCAAAACCAAGGATAAAAAAAAAATAGTATGCATTTTCCTTGAAAATTTATTCACATCGAAGAGAAAAAATACTGAAAATATTTTTAATATTAATAATAAACAACATTTGTTATATTCAAAGTCATTTTAATTTGTTTTACTTTCTGGCTGGAAATTTTTCAGGAAAAGGTACAATAAAAACACACACAAGACAAAAGCTGATTTCCCGAAGCCCGTGTGGCCACACAGGTGCATTATGCATCGTTTCCAAGAGCCCGTTTCGCACTCTGACGTCACTCGTAAATACGTCCCATAGTCAGGCGCCAGTCGTTACATTCTCGATTTCGGGAATTAATACTTTGTTTACAAATTTCTTTACAAACATGTGTCGTGAAAAGTGCTTTGCGAAAAGTTTTTAATATTTTAGTTAACTTTTATCTTAAGGATACTAATATTCGTATCATTTCATGAAAATAGATACATATAAATATACAGAGCTATGTTACAATTGTCACTGATCGCGGGCGCGCTCGCCGTTTTTCCAGGTACTCGAATTTCCCTGTCTCTGATTGGTTTAACTGTAATTTTTCAATTCGAGCGTGTTCCGAGTCGAATTTTGCAACATGGCTGTCCCTCGGGCTTCTGGGGAAACGCAGCTTAAAGTTTATTACTTTTATCCTATGCACAAGATACATGAAATTCGTGATGATTCCGAACACGAACTAACTACTATCGAATTGCCAAATTGAAGTACTATCATATTATAATTAATATTTATACTATGATAAAAAAAAAAATACTGAAAAGCTTGTTACATAACTCAAGAATAAAAAGAAAAACTTAAGGACGGCATAAAAAAAGCACGTTATCTCCGATGGAGAGCAAAAATTTTCTATTTGCAGGAATTTCCTTTCGTAGAAGATTATAGCCTGCTTTCCCCGAACTCGAGTGCAGCCCTTTGCATAACATTCGTAAAACGCTTCGTAATTGAAAAATATTACATTAACCAATCAGAGAACAGAATTTGAGTACCTGTAAACGTCAGCACTGCCCGTCGGATCAGCGTGACAATTTAAACAAATACTCTTTATACTTTATATGTTTTTTTTATGAAATAAAAGTGTAAATAAGTATCCTTAATATAAAGTTAACTAAAATATTAAAAAACTTTGGCAAGCCATTTCCGACACACACACATGTTTTGAAAGAAATTTGTTTGTAAACAAAGTATCCTTCGCAGCCGCCCGTTATTAATTTCCCAAATCGGGATTTCTAAACAACGGCGCCTGAACCTGGACGTTTAACATGACGTTAGAAGTGCGCAAACGGGCTCGCGAATACGATCATATTGCCCTTGTGTGTCCCCCCGAGTTGTCAGTCGGGCTCGGGAAATCGGCACGCTTTATTTAAACAAATTCAAATGGATACTGAAGAATTTCCGTTTGAAAACTCTGCCTAAATCAACGAACGCCTTAACATCATAAAGTCACAATTTCAGTCTAAGGCCGAAAGCAAGAGAATAATGTTTAAAATACCTAATCCTGATTGATAAAAATTTATGTCATCCTATTGTAAGAAGGTAGTAAGCAAGATTTGGAAATTTTAGGACAGTTAGCTTAACTCTCTGGTAATTACATAACAGGAAAGAAAGGCGTTTCCGAAGCTTCGAGTGCATGCATCAACGTCTGGAAACGCTTCGATGAAAAAATTACTGATTAACCATTATCAGAGAAAGCCAGGAAATCTTGAGTACGTGGAAGGCCGAGCTCGCCCGTCGATCAGCTGATAATTGTACACATACTCTTATACTTATATATATCTATTTTGAAATAATACGATATATTAGTATCCTTTAATATTAAAGTTAACTAAAATATTAAAAAAACTTTTGGCAAAGCCATCCCGACACATTTTTTTGTGGTTAAGAGAATTTATTTGTAATACAGTATCTTTCGCAGCCCGCCCATTTAACCTAATCCCGAATTACCGAAGGATTTAACATATCAGCGCCTGACTGTGACTGTTTAGGTGATCGGAAGTGCCAACGGGCTCGGGAAATCGATGCATATGCTCCTTGTGCCCGTCGTGCTTTCAGTTCCGGCTTCGGAAACGCAGCTAAAAGCCCGCCACTAGGGATGCCGCATAGTATAAAAAAAATATCGATCAATTTAAAAAATATCAATTGCTCTCGAACTATCGTAAAAAAAAATAATCGTTTATTATATAATCAATAATATATTTATTATTATATATATATATATATAATATATATATAAATATATATAATATATAATATATATATATATATATATATATATTATATATATAAATTATATAGAAATAATATATCTATATATATAATATATATATATAATATATATATAATATATATATAATATATATAAATATATATCAGTATATATATATATATATATATATACTGGTATATATATATATATATTATATTATTATAATATATATATATATATATAAATATATTAATATATATATATCATATATATATATATAATATATAATATTACTAACATAATACTAGTATATATTATATATTAATTTATAAAAAAATAAAATAATAATATAAAAATATATATATTATATATATATATATATATTATACATATATTATATATAGATATTATATATATATTATATAATATATATATATAACTCGTATATATTAATATTATATTATATATATATATATATATATATATTATATATATTATATATAGTATATATTATATATAATGTATATAATATATATACTTGCTTTTCCAGAGCCCGACTGCAACCGGGGGTCACACAGGCGTATATGCATTGTTCCGAGCGGCCCTTTGCGCCATGTTGTTAAATCCTCGATTTGGGACATTAGTAATATCGGGGGTCTCGGGCATAGCTTTGTACAAACAATTTTTTACAAAACATGTTGTCCCGAAATGGCGTTGCCAAAAAGTTTTTTTCCAATATTTTAGTTAACTTTTATATAAGGATACTAATATATCGTATCATTGCATAAAATAGATACATTATAAGTAAGAGTATTGTTTACAATGTCAGCTGACCGACGGGCGCCACTTCGGCCGTTTCAGATACTCAAATCTTCCTGTTCTACTGATTGTTAATGTTATTTTTTCATATTCGAAGCGTTCCGAGTCATTTTGGAATACGCACTTTATTTATATATATATATAATTATAATATATATATATTATATATATATATATAATTATATATATATTATATATTATATATAATATATATATATATATATATATATATATATATATACTATATATATATAATATATAATATTATAGTATATAATATATATATATATATACATTCCGAACGGAGTATCAGGGAGATTGACTCGAAAAGACGCGTGGCTGTTAGAGACGCGATTGAGACGACCCCTGTGCGTGTGTATGCGTTGAAGTGTAAAAACTTCTGCTTCCGAAGTCACACATTGAAGATGGTCCATCGTTACTTATCGGTTCGAAAGCAGTGCGGTGCTGAGTCATCCTTTACACAAGACATGTGTGGCATGGTAGAGAGTGTCCTTAGGTACGAAAGAATTGTACTTATGTGGGACGAGTAGGAGTCGTCTCCACGACTGAAGCACGCGGCCTTAAGCGGGGGGGGGGCTGCTCCGTCTGGGTTAGATAAGTATAATGGTCAGCTATAAGCGAGATCGGACGACCGATTGCGAAATAGAAACTCTCGGGTAAGTCCGAAGATGGAACCGCTACAAGCTCGCCGTCAGAACTTGCAAGATCCTTCTTTGTGGCATGCGAAATACCTAGCATTACTTACTCATATAGGAGCGTCTTTCCCAATTTCCGGGGTTTTTTGTGATGAGCAGCCAGAGAAGCCTTAAGCTGACGATGAAATCGTTCTACAATTCCGTTTGCTTTTGGGATTAAAACAAGTGGTATGAATCTTTTCTGAACCAAGGAGGCGCATCAAATCTCTCCAAAGATAAGATTCGAAGACACGTCCTTGATCTGTAGTGACAGAGAGAGGTATGCCGAAACGAGAAACCCAATGCGTCATAAAAGCTGTCGCAATGGATTCCGAAGAAGCAACAGAAAGAGGAATGGCTTCGGTCCATCGAGTGAACCGGTCGATACAAGTAAGAAGGTAGCGTTTGCCATTAGAAGGAGGAAGAGGTCCTACAATATCTATGTGAACCTTTTCAAACCTGTCACCTGGTGGTAAGAAGGAGCCAAGAGGGCTTTTAGTGTGCCTCTGGACTTTAGACCGTTGACAGGAAAGACAATTGCGTGTCCACTTCGTCACCTCGGCATTGACGCCGGGCCACACAAAGCGTGCTGAAATCAGCTTTCGCGAAGCCTCGATGCCGGGGTGAGAAAGGGAATGGAGATTGAGGAAGATGTCTTTCCTGTATGCAGAAGGAACGTATGGACGAGGAGTAGAGGTTGATGTATCACATAACAACTTCCTCTTGATACCCGGGAGCGTTATCCACTCTAGTCGTAAAGAAGAAGTTAATGTGGGGTCGATGATTTCGTCCTCTTGGAGCTGTGCCATAGCTTCAAAATCTATGATTGGAATAGGAGAAATAGAGTCGATCTGGATGCGCGAAAGGGCATCGGCAGTGGTGTTATCTACCCCAGAGATATGCCGAACGTCAGTGGTGAATTGGGAGACGTATTCAAGGTGGCGTGCTTCTCTGGGAGAATGTCGTTCGTGACGGGAAATCATCGCGAACGTAAGAGGTTTGTGATCGGTTAAGATGTGAAAATCTCGACCTTCTATGAAGTACCTGAAGTGACGAGTAGTTAGGTACATTGCCAGCAACTCCCTACCGAAAGCACTATACCGAGTTTCGGCAGGTTGAAGCTTGCGAGAGAAAAAGGCTAAAGGAGACCAAACGTTATTCAAATACTGCTGCAAGACACCACCGACAGCAAAGTCGGAAGCGTCAACTTGAATACGCGTTGGTGCAGAGTCCTGAGGATGGACAAGAAGTGTTGCAGCAGCTAGAGCTTCCTTTGAAGCGTCAAAAGCTTTTCTTGCCACAGCCCTCCAATCAAGAATTGGTGCTGTAACCCCCCTTCTTTGTGTAAAAAGTTGATGTAATGGACGAAGAATCGAACTGAACGAAGAAACGGGTGTAAAGACGTTTACGCTATTCCTAAGTATTTGACGAAGTTGCTTCTGGTTTGAGGAATGAGGGAATGCCGAATGGCATCAACACGAATCGGAGAGTGTTACACACCTTCGGATAAAACAGTATGCTCAAGAAAGTGAAATGGAGATATACCACAATACGCACTTCGCTGAGATTCAAGTCGCATTCCATGCATCAATTTAATCGTGCGAAATAACAGCCACGCAAATGCATCCTCATGCTCCTCAGAGTTGCACTTGCTCACAAAAGGTCGTCGAGATTAAGCCCAGTCGAAAGGTAAGTCCCGCAGTATTAGTAATCCCATAAACCTTTGAAAAGTTTGTAGCTGCACATTCTCAGACCTGAAGGGCATTCTAGTATACTCAAATAATCCAAAAGGAGTAATAACAGCGGTTTTTTAATGTCATCAGCAGCTACAGGAATCTGATGATATGCCCTGACCATATCCAATTTTGAAAAGATGGTTGCGCCATCCAGACGAGAGTTAAAGGACTGAATATGCGGAACCGGGTAGCGGTCAGGTGTTGTCGAGGCATTCAGAGCCCTAAAGTCTCCACACGGTCTCCAATCACCAGAAGGTTTTGGCACCATGTGAAGAGGTGAAGCCCAAGCACTCTTAGAGGGGCGGACAATACCTAGTTCTAACATATGCTCGAACTCGGCTTGAACCGCCTTGAGTTTGTCTGGGGGGAGACGTCTAGCACGAGCGAAAGTTGGAGGACCAGACGTCTCGATATGGTGCTGTACATCATGTTGGACAGGTAAAGAAGAAGAACAAGGATTTAAAAGATCCGGAAAATCCTTCTGTAACATATTAACAAAGGGAGAAGCGTCTGAAGAAGAACATGGGGCGATAGTAGAAATGCCTCCAAAAACAGAAGAGATCAGAGCACCCTTTGAGGACAACGCAGTGGTACCGTCTGCCAAACGTTCATTACGAATGTCCACCATGAGATTGAAATGGGACAAGAGGTCTGCCCCAATAATAGGTTGTGTAACTTTTGCCACAAGAAAAACCCATTTAAAACTCCGTCGAAGCGAGAGTTCCAAAGATCAAAGTCGTTCACCATATACTGGAATAGTTGAACCATTCGCAGCATACAGCGTATGAGTAGATAGAGGTACTGCAGAGCGCTGAGACGGATCCGGAGGGACCAAAGACAAAGATGCGCCAGTATCAATCAGAAAGTTTTGCTTTGTGATACGATCGTAAATGCGAAGCACAGTAGGAAGCGAAGTGTCAGGGTCACAAGGGGCAGTCGCTTCTGCTATCCCTTGACCTATTTGTTTTCCGAAAAAGTGCACAAAGAAGCACATTTCTTCGCTCTTGCACCGAAGAAATTATGATAGCAACAATATCCGTGAAGCAGAAGGAAAACGACCTCGCGAAGGAGTCCTACTACGAGAAGAAGAACGAGAACGAAATGAGAGCTGCCTTAGAGTAGAAGTGACAGAAAGCAACTCAGTTTTGATCTCTGCAAGACCGATTTCCAGAGCAGAAACACGAGCATCTAGAGCAGAAGATGTCGTGTGAGAGCAAGTTCCGTGAGAAAGATGAGGAGAACAAGCTTGAGAAGAGTGAGAAACCGGAGAGGAAGAGGAATGTGAAGGATGAGAAGTAAGAGAAGACAGTGGTGAAGGAGCTTGTGGGGGTGGCGGGGGTGGTGGAAGTGATGGAAGAGTAGAAGTTGCAGCAACTAAATGCGTTGCAGAAGCATGTGTGCGGAGCATGCCGTCTGCTTTTTCAGCAACCACACTCAAAGAAAGGGCTGGATCGAGAGAGGCGAGTATATCTTGGGCATACAAGGGCATTTTTTGAAGAAAAAGATGCCTTAATATGGCCTCCTCTCTGGCGGAAGGAGTACTTCCTAGCAACGAAAGCATGTTAACTAACAGTTCAGAAGGACGCAAATCGCCAAGCTGAGTATCTTTTAACAATCGTTCATATTTTACCTCCTGGGAAGGGGCTAATCGCGCGATTAGTAATTCTTTAAGAGCCGTGTAAGGGGTTGTTGATACGCCTAAAGTTGGCAGGGAATCGCGAATGCGCACTAAAGTAGCTTGAGGAAGGGAATTTAATACCCTTGAATATTTATTTCTCTCCTCTTCATCCGGACGAAAGACATTCTCAGCCAATGAGAACCACAATTCTGGGTCATCTGTAAAGAATCGCTGGAGACGCAAGTTGGAAAAGTCAGAGGTGGGAGAATGCTCATCGTCGCCCGGCAAGATTAAAAAGCAAAATCGCGACTCAAAAATTTTATAAATTTAAAAAAAAAAAAAAAAAAAAAATTTTTTTTTTTGAAGCTTTAAAAAATAAAGGAAAGATTTTTTTTTTTTTTTTGTTAAGGTTATAGCCCTAAGGAATATTGAATAGTATGTTTTTTGAGAAGAAAAAAAAAATTATATATATATTTATATATATATATATATATATATATATTATATATATATATATTATATATATATATATAATAAATATATATATATATAATATATATACTATATATATATATATATATAATATCTATATATATATATATATATATTATATATCATAATACTAACTATACAATTTTTTGTAGTTTCGTGTACGGCGTGGTGCACACAAAAAGATTAAAATAGCAAAAATAAAATGGTTAAAACATCAAAAAGCGAAAAATAATAATAATAATAATAATAATAATAGTAATAATAATTAATAATAATAATAATAATTAATAATAATAATAATAATAATAATAATTAATAATAATAATAATAATAGATAAAATTAAATAAAAGTGATTAGGACAAAAAATGCAATATATATTAATATATAAAAAAAAAATGGCCTGTATGCTCAAAAAATTTCAGGGATCGCAATTTTGATTAAAGAAAGATGGCTGACGGAATTCGGAAAATGTATCCAAACAATTCTTGTTTCACTCCATGTTGGGTTACCAGTTTTGGCGGGTGATGTAGGATGTAATAAAATTCTTCTTGTAAAAATATGTTCTATTCTGACTCCATAAGATGAAATACGATCCCTAAAACTAAAAACAATAACAACAATAAATACATAATAAAAAATAAGTTTTAGGTATAAGAATAAAGACTACGATATTTTGAAATTTGTTAAACAAAAATAGCCCTTATGCGGCTTGAATATAAAGACCAACTTTGAATGCGGCCGTTTGGTTAATAGGCCTTACAATATGGGAAATTTCTTAAGTTTACTAAAATAATAAAAAATTCTTCGATAGGGGGTTTTAGAATATAAGGAATACCGGCTTATGCACATCCGATATTCTAAAATCAGTACATACAATAAAAGAAATGACTTATAAAGAAGTATAATATGAGGCATTAGTTTGTAATTACATATCTATGAGGAAATTGTCCTCAATGACATGTAAGAAAAACGACATGATAAAGAATTAGCAATACACATTTATCTACTGATACTAATGGTTGTCTGTAGTTTTGGCAGAATGAGGTAAATGTACACTATTTACCGTCACTTGTCTCAAATGTTATTTGGAGTTACAGATTTTTTAGAAATCACTATGTTAAGTCTTTATAAAGAATAAAATAAATGTTGACCTTTGTATAATTGAGCTTATGCAAGACAGGTTTTTTCAAACGGTTTTCTTAGTCATTCGTCGAGCTTCTCAAATATACGGAGTCATTTGGAGATTAAATAGAAACGATATTGACAATTATGTTTATTTTATTATGATTCAGCAGGCTTTTTGCCATAAAAAATTATTCTGAATATTTGTTTTTGCTAGCATAAGCTAATAAATAATATTTAACTATTCGAGATTGTGTTTATAACCTGTGTGCAATTTTATATCTAACTATTTATTTGTGTTTCAATATAGAGACTTAACTAATAAGTTAAGTTTTATATTTGAGAGACTAGTTTATTTTCAGTATTTTCTAATTTATTGATCAACAGTGAATTATTTTTGATTAAGTTAAATGATCCGACTTCATTAATATTATTGTTATATATCGTTTTATTATTTATGTGATTTACTTAAATAGATGTTATAGTATATATATTGAGTTTAGATAGTATATTAGTATAATATTAATTATTATATAATATTAATATATTAGATCATTATTATATTATATACTATATTATATTATATATAATAGATATTATTATATATATTATATATATATATATATCGTATACGTATATCTATATATATAGTTAGCACCCCATATATACTTTTGCAACATAAAAAATTTAATAGTTCTTACGAAGATTGAGTAAGTTTATCTTACAACGATTAAGGGACTTTTGTGACTTTACCTTTCAGTTGAATATCGTTATTACTTAGTTGAGATAAAAACATCATGGTCAACAAATATGGATTTTATAATTTTTACCAATCCTCTTATATAGCGGCGCCTTGCTCACAAAAAGAAGAACCAATTTAGCAAGTAATACCCTATGATAATTGACAGGAAACCCGGAAAACGAACACAACCAAAACTTCGATCCGCCCCCTAGATATAACCCAAAGAAAAAACAAAAAAAATGAAGAAAAAGAAAAAAAATAATACTAAACAGTCCCAATCAGAACATCGTGAGAAATGACTCAAGCAACACGAACATATCGATACTGGACGTTCAATTTCATTCTTTAATTTCTGGATTATGGTACTTCACCTTTTCACAACTATAACAGTTCCTGAGGATTCATCGCTTAGACATAGCAAAACCTCCTTTACGGTATCGGATTTCTTTCATCCATCAAGTTCGAATATGGGCAGAACTCATTTTTGGCGATCTCCCAGACAACTCCTATTCCTTTCGAATTCCTAAATGTTTCTGTGACGCTCCTTTATGTATGAAGAAATTTTTTTCAAATAAAGGACCTAAATTTTAAGCAACTTCGCCTCTACATATGTAACTTCCCTTACCGGCAGGATTCTTTCATCATTTTAAATCTTGGATTATGCGGCCCAGAAATGTCATTTTGGATGTCCACTACAACTTTGATCTCTTTGCGGAATCTAAATGGACTTTTCTTTGAACGCTCCCTTATTGTATGAAAAAATTCTCAGATAAATAGGACCTAAAATTTCAAAGGCAACTTTTACGTTCTTTCATATGTCAAAGCGAAGTTCTTCTCGTAAGTCTACAGCTTTGAAAACTATATTACGTGCGCATTGGCGTCAAATCATGGATTACATTAGGTAAACGCCACTAGACCTTGCATTGAGTTCACACGGTGGGTCGTATCGAATGTTGGGCCTGATTTAATCTTTGTGAAGAACCTTCAATGTGGTTCATATCAATGATTTATTATCTCAACATTTTGTTACTTATTGCATTTAATGTTTTTATTGTTTGTTGTATATCGTAACTGAGTATAACCAAAATGCTTGTGTTTAAATGGCACCTTTTATTCGGTATATAATCATTATTGGTATTTTTATGTATTCAATACTATGTAATATATGTTTAGATCTTGCGATGAACCATTATGTCGTATCTTGAATAGTATCTTCCAGAATTCATCGTGATACTATCCTTTGCCTTCAAAGTTTGTATGTCTATCGTCTGGTATGTCTTCGGGACAGTTGAGTGAGGTAAGATAATGTTTTGCATCTTGAAAGTACTTTAAACCTTTATAGTATTCTTTAGTTTTTATAGATCTTTTTAACTCTTTATAACGATGCTTTTTCTCATCCGTGTTTTAGCCGCTCATGATAGTAATGTTCATGCCAATCCATCTATAACTTTGCCATAAAATTTAGATTTATGTTTCGTACTATATGCTAAGATTTTGCCGTGGTAGCCGTAGGCAAATATTTTTAAAGCATCAAGTCAAACGTGGAATAATATAATAAACCCTTCTCTTTTTGAGATCTACTCTTCAGTCAGATAATTATATTAACATACAAGATATACTCAGAATAGATAATATCATACACTCATAGATACATCTCTCCAGAAATTCCCCTGTCGCATAGAGACGGTAAATCTCTTTAAGGAAAGGGCGCTGTCGACTCTGATTTTTCTGATCAGCAATATGTTCGCCTAAAACGAAGTATTCTGAAGGCAAGGGTGTTGATTTAAGACGCGTGGATTGTTGAGCTGAGGGAAAGCTCGTTGTTACTGACCTAATTCGTGCATGCTTTACGTTAATGTGTAATGGAGCGAGGTGGATGCTCAAAATCATAAAGGGACTTTTGTGGCGCTTACGTATTCATTTGGAATTATCTTTGAATTTACTGCTTAGGTTGAAATAAAAACATCATTCAAATGTATGTGGATTTATAATTTACCATCCTGGGCTTATAGTAGGGTGTATTGCGTCTTAAAAATTTAAGCCACATCTGCAGCAGAGTAGCTTTGCCCTGATCATGTTATCATATATATATGTATATAAGTAATATGACTAACCTGATATATATATATAGTAAGTATAGTATTATGGTAGTAGTATATTATAGTAGATGAAGTATAATAGTATTATTATATATCTATATTGTATTTTATATTTAATGATATAGACAGGGTATATATATATATATAGATATATATATTATTATTTTATAGTATTTATATGGTGTCCTATTCTGTGTTTTACAGCTCCGTCTGTCTTAGAGTTGCTTGT
>JABUQX010078548.1:2500-20964 GCA_015478945.1 Trachelipus rathkii
GACACCCCGTTTAGGGGTGACGTATCCTCGCTGTAGACGATATGAAATGACCGTGGGCACCCCAGAGGGGGATGCTGGACCCCCAAACCTAGAATATTGACATAGAACGATGAAACTCTGTATTACCCTCTTAAAGTACACCCGTGTAGAAGAGGTGAAAATATTGACATAGAAAACGAATGAAATTGATATGCAGCCTTCTTATAAGTGTAAACATCGCATACAGGAAGAGCGTAAATCACACTTACGCCCCCATAGTGATGGGGCTGCTACCCCCAAAACCTTGATATTGACATAGAACGCATAAAATTTGGTACGCAGCTTCTTATAATGTAACACCGCATACAGAAGAGGTAAAATCACCACTACGGCCCCAAGGTGATAGGACTGTGCCCAAAACCTTAAATTGACATAGAAAAACGCATGAATTTGTGATATTACAGGCCTTCTTATAATGTAACATTGATACAGAAGAGGTAAAATCACACTACGCCCCATAGGTGATGGGGCTGTGCCCCAAAACCTTGAATATTGACATAGAACGATTGAAAAGTTGAATAATTTTATTACAAAAAGCCCTCTTATAAGTAACTATCAATACGAAGAGGTAAAATCACCACTACGCTTCCCTTACGTGAAGGGGGTGTGCCCCAAAACTTTGAAATATTGACATAGATATAAATTTGATATACACCTTTCTTAGGATGAACAACTATACAGAAGAGCTAAATGACACTAAGCCTCCCTTAGATGATTGGGCTGTGCCCTAAAAAATTTTAATATTGACGATAGAAACCGAGGAAACTGATACAACCTTCTTAAATGTATCCTCGATACAGAAGATGTAAAATGACACTCACCCCCATGGTGTTGGGGCTGTGCCCCAAAACTTTGGAAATTGAGATAGACCGATCGAAAGAAAGTTGGTATATACCCTTCACATAAGATATCCTCCACTGTAGACGAGGTTAACCTATGACTATGGGAACCCTGAGGGGGGTACGGGCCCCTCCAAACCTAGAATATTGAACATAGAACAATGAAACTTGGTATACACCCTTCATATAATGTATCCTCATTGTAGGTGAGGTTACATGGAATGAGGGTACCCCTGAGGGGATGCCAACCCCTAAAAATAAGAAAATGACCGTAGAATAAATGAAACCTGTGTTTTATCATTATAACAGTCAAAATAGAGTCAATTTTCCAAAGAAACCCATAAGTACAGTTTATGATCAGTACTATTTTTAAAGGTGAAGGCTGTCATTTCTATTTTCAAATATCGGTTTTCATTTTATTAAACGCCAAACTTATTTTTTTTCTCCTGAGTGCAAACACGTACAATTATGTTTGCTATTTTTATATATTTTTTTATTTACAATCAACATTGCTTTTTTTTTTTTGTGTTTAATATTTTTTCATCTAAATTTGCTTTTTTTCTTTTTGTTTTAAACATTATTGTTAATTATAAAAATTTTTTCTTTAACTTATAATTTTTTTTTTAATAAAATTTTGTTTTATGCTTTAAAAATTTAAATTTGTTAACATTTTTGTTTTCCTTTGCTTAAAAAAAAATTTTGTTTTTAGCTAAAAAAAAAAAAATTGATTTCTTTTCATGTTTTTAGAACGTAAAATTTACATTTTTACAAAACTTAAAGCAGTAAAAAAATCAGTAAATCAAACAAAGCATACCCCTCCCCCTTCAAACACTCAGTGATCTATGAGCGATTGATCTATAGATCATATGATTCAGATATATTTCGAGTATCATTTTGGATTAAACATAACATAAAAAAATAAGTTCTTTTTATACTGACCCTTGAATATAATGCTAACGTGAGGAAAGTTTTTATCATATCAAAAGCTAACAAAGCACAATGCTGAACTATGAATTATAATGTACAACGACAAAAACCTAACATACCTTACGCCCGAATAAACGGCCAGCATTGACAAAGTTCTATACTTAACAACATTAAAGTAACCTACTAACACTTTTTCAACCATATCTCTAACATATCATTGTTATTTTTTTTTTACATTAACATATAATATTTAACAAACATTCATATAACCTAACCTAAATTACCATACTTAACCAACGAGTAATGCAGACGCTAAACAAAGGTTTCACATCAATAAAGCTAACGTGGCATAAACCTGAACTAGGAATATAATGTACAACGACCAAACCTAACATATCTTACGTCCGAATAAACGACCGACATTAACAAAGTTCCATACTTACAACAGTAAAGTAAACCTTCTCACGCTTTTCAAACATATCTCCAACATATCATTGTTATTTTTTTGTATTAACGTGATAATATTTAACGAAAAACAAAAGGGAAATAAAATAAGTTTTCATTTTATAACATATAATTTTCATTGCAAAGTGCGTTATTTAAATACATAAAAACATATAAAGACATAAAATTAAATATATTAATTCGTCTAATCAGAGGACATAGGATTCTGTATAAATTGAGGCCAAATTCGTATATATTCTCAAGAGATTCAACTCCATCTGAAATGATTTAAGTATAAATACCTCTTGCAGCACTAATCCATTCTTCGATATTCAGGTTCATTAGCACGCATGCGCTCATGACAAAGAGAGAGTAAACTTATCAACGCTTAGTTAGTAGTCAGCAGTATTCTGTATACCCTATTATTGATAGGACCGCATGTTTTGTCAATGTAAATATTGCAGAATTATCTTCATAACTATATGAATTAAAGTCTCGAGTATGTCGACCTCTTAAAGATGAGACGTTAATCGTTTTTCATTTTAACAAAAGCTGTAATATTTTCAGATGAATGACAGTGAACCCTATACACGTACGGCGCGAATTGTGACAGTATAAGGGATTCAATAGTTGCGTAACATCAATTACTTTTAACATTTTCAGATGCGTTGAAAACAACCTCTTATTCTATTATAACTTCTCACACTATCACCCTGATAGATATTCACCAGGAGCGATGCAAAAGATGACACATACTAGCCTTTACCAAAGCTTCTTGCGGTAGTCGATAATCTTGGATGAATTCCCTCGACCGAAATGAATTAAAGGTCTAATTTGCACCTCCGACTGGAATACAGGTAATATACGCTCTCCATTCGGTTTACGAAAAAATATAAATGACACATCGTGGGGTATTACGAAGGTCCTCGTAAAGATATCACTAAAGGGTGCTTAGAAGCAGAATGAGACGTCATCATACCAGCACAGTGAAAAATGTCTTTACTGACGAAAATGTCTGTATAACAGACCCAAAAGGTAAATTTGAGATTCCTTTCTTTTTCAATCAGAAGAAAGTAAAAAAGAATACGACGTACGAACGAACCATATTGATTCAAATAATTCCATGTACAGGCTCTATACCCTAATCGTTTTTCTGTTCGTGTTTGTATTTTCATATTCAGGCTTTACATTCGATTCATTTTCTGTTCGTATTTGTATTTTCAACCAGGTCGTTACGAGCAATTCGTTTAACTTTTGTATATGTATTTCCTGTTTTATATTAGAGTTATTAGATACAAGTAGAGAAAATTGTTCAAACTCCTCCCATTTTTCGAAACATTAAGCAAATACCGATGATTCTTGTTTGATCATTTTCGAAACATTACCGCAATACATTTGCTTTCTTGTTTGTCACGGGGTTCATATAACAAATTTTAGTGTAAAAAGGCATTTTATGTTTTTGCTATTGTCTTTTATGTTTTTTTATAACATTAGCATAGTAATTTTCTACAAAAACCTACAAAAATTTATCATTACATAACCTATCTATCATACTAATCAACGGGAATTTTTTTTTAAAAAATGCTAATCTAATACAGTGTTGTCAAAATTATCTCAGTTCAGATACGCAGTTGCTAACTTACCAATCTTCAAAATGTTCTGTAGCAATCCACATACCAATGTTAATTAATATTCACATTAGTTGCAATATATTATGATTCATAACCTAATTAACAAATTGAAATACGAATAAAACATAACAAAGTCTTAACATCAGTAAACCTAACAAAATATATATTTATTTATTTAATTTTGATTTATTTATTTTTATTAAAAATTTAATTCTTTTAATTTTTGTTTATTTAAAATATATATATTTAAAAAAAAAAAAAAACTTTTTTTTTTTTTTTTTTTTTTTTTTTTTTAAAATAATTTTTCCAAAAATTTTTATGCTTTTTATTTTAAACTTAAAAATTTGCATTTTTACACACCTTAAAACAGTAAATCGATAAAATCGATAAATCAAACCACCCACCCACACCTCCTTCCACCCCCCTTTACCACCTCATTTCTGAATTTATGACCTGATTGTCTCAATTACACTTCGGAGTATCATTTGGATAAACATAATCATAACGTAAAATAAAGGTCTTTATACACTGATCAACGAGTATACGCCAACGTAACAAAGCTTTCACCTTAATAAAGCTAACATAAATTATCTGAACTAGGATATAAGCATAATGACACCTAACATACCTTAACACGAATAAACTGCTAACATTAATGTACGTTAAATACTTAACAAACAGTAAAGTAACTACCATAGCATACAAAAACGTAACCTATTCACACATTGTCAGGCATATCTCACATATCATTGTTAATTTTACATTTACATGGGGATATTTACACAAAGAATTTACCATAACCTGTCGAGAGGTTTCATCCTGCCCAGTGAACATATGCTGACGTAACAAGGTTGATTTATTAAATTCGTTAATATTAACAAAAATTATCACACCTTACCTAATTATCGATACTGACGAAACGAATAATTGGCAAACAATAACAAAGTTTATCCAAACATACAAAAATAAACAAAGTTTTATCCAAACATAACACAAAAATAAGTTCTTCGAATAAAATATCATAGTAAAGTGTAAGAGTTTACTGATTTCAAATCAGTAAATCAAACCACCCGTCCAGGCTATTCCCTCCCTGTCCATCCGTTCATAACCCTTTTTGATCTATTGATCT
This sequence comes from Trachelipus rathkii, assembly GCA_015478945.1. Lineage (NCBI taxonomy): Eukaryota > Metazoa > Arthropoda > Malacostraca > Isopoda > Trachelipodidae > Trachelipus > Trachelipus rathkii. Next base: position 7,510 of record JABUQX010078548.1, read on the forward strand.
ATGATCAGAGATTCACATTTCCCATATATATGGTTGTAAGTATTACGCGTTTCGTATCATTATTATAAGAAAAAGAAAAAAAGAAAGAAAATGAAAAAGGAAAAAAGTCAAAGAAAAAAGAAAGAAAGACAAAGAAAAATGAAAAAAGAAAAAGAAAAAAAAAGAAAAATATGAAGAAAAAGAAAAAAAGAAAAAAAGGAAAGTAACTAACATAGCGTACAAAAAACGTAACCTATTCATGCTTTTTCAATCATATCTAGTGCAAGAAAAAACTATCATAATCAATATTAATTTCACATTGACAGTAATATTTAACAAAATATTTATCATAACCATGTCTAATTATCATACAGAGCAACTGTTGGAAAATTTTCATAATGTTCCTGAATGTTTAAATTTTCTTAAATGTAACAAAATCAAACTTTATTTTGGCCAAATAAATTAACAAATTAAATTTACAAATTTGAATAAATTAAAACTATACTTTTCTAACTTTTCTAAAAAAAATGATGCTTTGATTAAAAAGGGAGTCTTGTTTTAGTTGACCAAAGTCCATAATCATGACAAAAAATTAAAAAAGTTAAGTCAGTGACAGAATAAACCATCCAAAATGGTGAGTCTGCGACTGGAAGTCATGAGAAAAAGTTGTCCTCCTTTTTTTGATCCGTTTGTTGGAAACTTTAAAAATTACATCTTGTGGTTAAGTGGTAAATTGTACGTGAAGAACGGTCTGCATAGTTAGGGCCCTAACCTTCATTGTTTACTACAATTCAGCAAGCAAAAAAAAAACTTAAACTGACTCCAAGTTACCTAATCATTGGTCATATAAACTTACACAGAAGTTTAAAAGGTAAGGCTTTTTTTTTTTAAAGCATTATTTTTTATTTAACTTCATCTAGCATTATTCAGCCCTTCCTTTTTATGAATCAAAATCAAAATAAATATTAAAATTTTTGTTACCAACGAATAATTGCATACATAGCAAAGTTCTTCGAAAATATCTTAATAACGTGAGAAGCGATAGTAAAGTCGTATTCATAATAAATCAGTAAATCAGTAAATCAATTTCTCAGGTTTTTCTGGTAACAAATTATATATATGGGAAATGGTTAAGGCATTTCTTATTTTTGTAGTGGGCTGTAAGTTGTTGTCTAATTGGGCAATAGTATTGAAAAAGTCCTCGTAAAGACTGTTTAAATTTAAAATGGCCGAGGAGAGAGGGTCAGTTTCGTTCCATCGGAACTTATAAATTCTTGCCATGGCTTCAAATAAGTTGAGGGGTTCGTCGGGGAAAATGTATTCTTGGAGGACTTTGAGAAATTCCTCCAAGGTGGATTTTTCAAATTCATTTTGTTTTGCGTTGAGGATTTTCCTAACCTCAGCATTATTATCGTTGGTGATCTGTGTCATGGCCTGAGCTAACTTAGCTGGTGCAGTTTTGCAGTTTTTAAGAGTAATGTTCTCATTCAAATTACTCTTCCATTGAGTTAGGGTTGGACCTATCCAGACCCCATTGATTCGCCGCGTCAATAATAATTCGGGCTTAGTGACCTGAGCAATGGTGGTGATGGTTTGTATGGCCTGTGGAGGTGCAGGCGCGGGCGTAGAGGTGCCCACGTCATCACCAGTTCCATTTGTCATTTTGGAAAGTGAATGTGTCGGTTAAGAATAAAAAATATTCTTATAGAAATCTAATTAATTATATAATCATCATTTAATTCAAGATCGCGTAATTTTAATGCAGGAAAGGGCAAGGGACGCGCCAACTTTTCTCCTTCTTTTTGTAAAGGATAAACATAATTCAAGCCTTGTTAAAACACGCTGTTTATTTCGCATCTATGTCACAGAGGAGGGTATTCTAACTCATTTATACAGAAAGGTGAAATAAAAAATAAAGAAGACTCATTCAAAATCCCTAAAGGCGTGGAGTATAAATAAAATAATAAATCATCTTTTTTTTTTTTCTCAAAATTATGAAACATTAAAAAATATAATAATATATCCAAACAACACATAATTGATGCATGCGAGTTTTTTAAGGACTTGTATAAAAATGGGTAATAAGCAAAAAGGTGGTTGTAAAAAATGCCCTAAAGTAGCTTAAAATACCATACAGCGTGAGAAGGAAAACAAAGTGCAGCTTAAATAAATTAATTTGAGTTAGCTCTAGGATTAGATAAAGAGGGAGGAAGGTACGTTTCGTGCAGTTTAAAATAAAGTAAATAAGTTTTCCTAAAGTACAGCGTGAGAAAGGAAAACAAAGTGCAGCTTAAAAATCAAGTAAATAAAGTTAGCTCTTAGAATCCATACAGCGTGAGAATGAAAACAAAAGTGCAGCTTAAATTAAATTAAAATTACAGTTAATCTCTACAACACCATACCCGTGAAAAGGGGGAGACTGAGTCTAGTTATAATAAAGTAAATAAAGTTTAACTAAAAATGTTTACGTGAGAATGGAAAACAAAGTGCAGCTTAAAATAAGTAAATTAAAGTTAGCTTAGAAATACCATACAGCGTGAGAATGGAAAACAAAAGTGCAGCTTAAAATAAATTAATAAAGTTAGGCTACTACAAAGCTTTTAAATTTTATCCGAGATTCGCAAAGGTAAGATCCTAAACGAATTTAAACAAAAAATTTGTTATAATTTTTTATTAAATGACCTTGGAAAAATTATTTATTAATTAGTCCTTAATTTTTTATAAAAATTGAATTTTAAAATTATCTAATTTGTTTTTTTTTATTATTAATTATAATTATTTATATATTATTGAATTATTAAACATTTTAATCTATATGATTATTTTAATTAATTTTTTTCTATAATTATAATAGACCTATTTAATTATTTAATATTATTTCAGAAATTATTAAAAACATCAGAGCAAATTATTTTTCTTTATTATTATACAATTATTTTATTAAATGATTTTAAAAAAAATTTATCTATTAACCTAATTACTTATAAATAATGAATTGTACAATTTTTTTTTTATATTGCTTATTAATAATTATTTATATAATTATTCTTATTATTATTTTATCTTATAATATTTTAATTAATATTTTTAAAAATATATATATATTAATTCTTTCGATATTATTAGATACTTAACATATCAAAAAAAAATTCTATTATTATAAATTGTTCATAAAAATGATTTTCAAAAATTACTTATTTATTAATTTTTATTATTAATTAAAAAATTGAAATTTTATAACTAATTCTTTTTTTTTTTAAATTATTATTATTATAATCAATAATTACTTATTATTCAAATACAATAATTATTTCTATCCTAAAATATTTAATTTAATATATTAAATATAATATATACTGAATTATTTTTATTAGAATTATCACTAACTGGATATTTAATTACGTTTTCTGCACGACATATCTTATCTTATTAAATTGATTTTCAAATTATTTATTATTTTTTTATTATTATTAAAAAAAAATTGAATTTTATTAATTCATTTTTTTTTTATTATTATTATTTATAATTATTTTATAATTATGATTTAGTGTATTCATTCACTAATATTATTTCATTTAATATTTTTAATCATATTTTCTTATTTGCAATTATTAACAGTTATAATTATTATAATCATATATATTATATCTATAATAAATTATCTTAAATTATATAAAAAAAATTTTTTTTTTATAAGTATGGCGATCATATGTTAATTATTGTCCAATATTAGTATTTCTTAACTAATTTTTATAGTAAAATATGATTGTATAATTCTTATTACGATTATAAAAAATTATCTATTATTATTTTTATTTTTGTCTTTATTTAGGCTTTATCTCTAGCCGTAATATGTGAGGTTTTTGCGGCACGTGCAGTTTTTAATATTATCTTTAAAATTTAACAAAATAATAAGAAATTGCTTACCAAAATTAATCTCGGTAAAAAAATTGACCGGCACAACACTAAATATTTTATTTATAGCAAAAAAAGAAATTTGAAAAACGATAATTTTTTTTTCACTTTATTCCTCCAAAATTTTCACATTTTCCAAAATACTTCAATGCACGAAATCAAACAAGCCTTCCACAGATCACTTCAGAAAACCGACTGCTTTGTATCAGGCTGTTTGAGGTTGAAAATCGAAAAACGGTTTGAATTTCCAATCGATGCTCCCACTTAAACTCTTTTGCCAGAATCAAGAACTTAATAGGAAGTAGGATTCATTCAAAAATACTTTGCACTCGGTTAATTCTTAAATACAAAAAAAAAATATAAACTTTATTGTTATTTCAAAAAGATTTAATTCGAAACAGTTTGTAACACTTTGAGCTTTAATAATATTGGAACCTGACCTTGTGAAGTCAAACCAAGATAACTTGCTGGCTGAAAACGCCATTAATCTAAGATCACTCAGAAAAAGCCTTAATATTCGTGTATTCTTTGAGACTCAAGAAAACTTGAGAGAAAAAGTTGAAACTACTTAATCTCAAATGTTCGTAATAAAGAGAGCAACCAAATGATAATATGATTACGTGGCCCCCTTGGGGGAAAATTTTTTAAAAAAAATGGGGGAAAAATTTTTTTTTACTTTATGAAAAAAAAGCTAATTTTTACTCAGAATCAAATGTTGCTGGGCACAATCATCCAAAGCACAGCCATAAAAAAAAAGATTATTAGTAATTTTTTCTAATTCCTTTAAAACTGTAAATGTAGTAATTTAAAATATCGAAATTAAATTAGTGAAAGGTTTTGTCAATTAAAATTGTGCATCATTATAAACATTGATATTTTAATGAAATTACTTTTATTATGAAAACACGTGGCTGGAAGAGCCTTAAGAATGGCTTTCTCAACTTCAACATTGAATTCATCAAATTTTAATTTTCTTTTAGAGTTCGTTTGATTTCTTAAAGAATAAGTTTAATGAATGTGTTTTTATATAACGAGCAAAACGGTATGCAAATGAAGAGAAAATCTTAATGAAAATTGAGTTAAAAAATAAAAAACAAATTCTTGGAAATAGAACTTTGGCTTTGTACACGTGGGTTTTGGAAGTTTATAGATAAGAGAAACGGAGCAGTGAATTAAAATTAAGTTAGTTTTATTACGTGAAATTATTTATTAGATTTTAATATTTAATTATGCGTATTTAAAAATGTATCTATTATGAAAAAAAGAAATTATTTTGTTTGTGAGGAAAGAAAGATTAATGGAGGGCGGGTTGGAAAAAGATTTCAATTGGAATAGTTCTATAAAATTCAGAGTTAAGCCTTTATATAAATCTAATTAAAATCATATTTTATTCTTGATTAGAGTTCGTAATTCTAAGTAGGGCAAATATATATATTATATCATATATAATATAATATATATATATTATATAATATATATATAATAATATATATATATATATATATATATATAATATTATATTATATATATATATATAATTAATATTAAATATATATATATATATATATATATATTAATATATATATATTATATAATATATAATATATATTATATTATATATAATAAATATATAATTATATAATATATAATATATATATATATTATATATATATATATATATTATATATATATATATACTATATATAATAATAATATTATATATATATATCTATATATATATATTATAATAATCATATATATATTATATATCATTATATATATAATATATATATATAACTATATATTATAAGTAGTAAGTGTCGGCCGTTCGTAGATCACATCAAGGTCACTGAGTGCAACCGCTGAAGAGCACCTTCAGTACACTTTATCCCACGCGTGCTACGTGTTTGAACTCCTATTGCGATAGGCGATGGTCGTTTTTATCTCACTTAATTTCTCTGGTGATATTATTTTATTATATTATATTTATTTATTTTATTTCTTTATGTTTATTATTATTATTATTTTATCTAATTAATTATTATTATTTTATTATTATTATTATATTATCTATTATTTATTATTATTATTAATTATTAATATTATTATTATTTTAATTCATCGAAATTATTATTATTATTAATTTTATGCAGCCGATTAACTGAAGTTGAAACGATTCCTATAAGCGAATCAATATCGTTTTACACAACTCCTACCATCGAGACTCCCGGCTTCGAGACTACTTCACCGCGATGACGAGTCGCCCCGCCGTGCCGTTGGTCCGCCATCGCGAAACTCCAGTCTCCAAACTTCGACTACCGACTCTACTCCGATTTACCATCCGCAAGAGACGCCTTCCGACTACGGCTCCGGTTCGCGTGCTGAGTATCGCTAACATACGGTTCAGACGCCCCTCCTGTCGAGGAGATTTATCTCCTGACGGTGGCTCGTTGTTGCATAGTTGTTTATGTTATAAACTTCGTAAGGTACTCACAAGGTCACTGGTGCTGTAATCGGAAATAACCTTTGACTCTCTATAGAATAGAAGCAGTATCTTTTGTTATCTTATTTCTTGGTAATTTTAAACATAAACAATAATAAAAAATAATATTATATATATAATATATATATATATGTAATATATATATATATAATTATAATATATACTATTCATATATATATATATATATATATTATATATATATATTATAATTACTAATTAATAATGTAAGCAATATACACAATAATAAATAAGAAATATAAAAACATGATAAAAATTAACCACCTATATACATACATATATATACTCCCACACAATACCACATACTATAATTAATAATATTAATTATATTATATTTATTATATATTATATATATTATTATATATATATATATTATAATATACTATATAATATATATTATATATTATATATGATATATATTATATATTATTACATTAATATTAGATATATAATAATATATATTATATATATATTATTATATAAATATATATATATAATTATATATTAATATTTACTTTTATTATATATATAATTTATATATATATATATTATATATAATATTATATATTTATATAATTTTATATTATCATTAATTTATATTATATTATCTATATATATATATAATAAATAATAAATTATATATAAATATTATATATATATATATATATATAATACTAAATATATATTTATATTAATATAATATATATTTAATATAATTAATTATAAACATATATACATATATTATAATATATATAATATATATATATCATAATACTATATATACTTTATAATATATATATACATTAATATATATATATATATAATATATATATAATTTATTATATATATATATAATAATATATCATATATATAACAATATATATATATACTATATATATAAAATATATATATATATATAATATATATATAATAATATTATTATATACTATTATATATATATATATAATAATATAACAAAATAAAAATTAATATATCATATCTATATATAATATATACTATAATCTATATATATATATATGTAATATAATATAATATATATAATTCATATATATATATATATAATAATATATATATAATACTATTACAACTATTATATTATATATAAATGTAATTAATAATATATATCAAATGAACCTAAAAATAAACGTTACACGTATATTTTATATATAATAATAGTAATAATACTTATTATATACAATGATAAACAATATATAATATACAATATATAATATATATATATATATATATAATTAATATTATATATATATAAGATATATAATATTATAACTAATAACTAATATATATATATATTTATATAAATATATAATATAATATTATAAGTTATTATTATGATTATTATTATGATTACTATTAAATGATTACTATTATGATTACTAATTATCGATTATTATTAATCACCTGGTAGCATCATTATTTTGTCATGATTATGTTATGATTATGATTATGATTATGATCTATCGAAATTTGAATTATGTTATGATTATGAATGATCAGATTATATATGACTATCTATAAGGATGATGATCATATTACTAGATTATTTATGATGATTATTATGATTTATGAATTACTGAATTAATAGAAATTCATGACTTGTGATTATGATTAATGAATAATGATTAGATTATTATTATTATTATTGTTATTGTTATTGTTATTGTTATTGTTTATTGTTTTGTTATTGTTTTGTATATATAATTATTGTTTATTGTTATTGTTATTTGTTATTGTTATATGTTATTGTTTTGTTATTTATTGTTATCTGTTATATATATTTTCAGTAGTGTATATATCGTTATTGTTATTGTTATTGAATTTTCATTATTGTATTATTATTATTATTATAATTTATATATATATATTATTATTTTTAATATATATTATTATTAATTGTATTATATAATATATTATTAATTATTATTATTCATTATTATATAATTAATTATTATTATTACCTATGCCAAGATACCGGAATAGAGTTTGCTGTGGGTAAAAGGGGAGAGAGTGTGTGGTATCACTCTCATGACACCGTTTAGTGGTGATCGTATCCTCGCTGTACACGAAGTTCACCGCGGCCATACACCCCGTACAGGGGTTGCTGCGCCACCGCAACCTAGAGATATTGATGTTAAGAAGGCTGAACATTGGTATACGCTTCTCCTTATAAGGTTTATTAATTATTATATATTAATTAATTATTTTTATATATATTATTATTATTATTATTATTATTATTATTATTATTATTATTTTATTATTATTAATTTATATTATTATTATTATTATTATTTATTACTTATTATTACCCTATACCTAGTAAAGGTGGAGTTTTGAGCATATGTATCTCTCCAAACTTGACACCCCGTTTGGGTGACGTAATCTCGCTGAGAACGATATGAAATGACCGTGGCACCCCTCCAGAGGGGCGATGCTGGGAGCCCCAAACACTAGAAATTGAGCATAGAACCGATGACTCTGTATACCCTTCTTTAAAAGGTACACCCGTTGATAAGAAGAGGTAAAAATATTGACATAAGAACGATGAAAATTTTGATTAATGCAGTCGCTTCCTTATAATGTAACATCGATATCAGAAAGAAGGTAAAAAACAAATCAAACTAACGCCCCCTAGAGTGATGGGCGACCTCGATACCAGAAAACCTGCCATATGTTGATCATAGAACGAATGAAATTTCGTACGCAAACACTATCTCATATAAATGTAAACACGAGATACCAGAAGAGGTAAACATCACACTACGCCCATAGGTGATAGGGCTGTGCCCCAAAACCTATATTGACATAGAACGATGAAATTTGATATACAGCCTTCTTATAATGTAACATTGATACAGATGAGGTAAAATCACACTACGCCCATAGGTGATGGAGCTGCCCATTGAGGAAATAGGGCTGTGCCCCAAAAACCTTCGAGACATACTTGACATTGAACGTGAATTCTGATATCAGCCTTCTATATACACGTAACATCAATACAGTAGAGGTAAATCACACTACGACTCCCTACGTGCAGCAGGGTGTGCCCCAAGCTTTGAAGATAATTGACATAGAAATGAATAAATTTGAACTATAACACCATAATTCTTAGGATGTAAACACTATACAGAAGATGTAAAAATTGACACTAAAGCCTCCACATGACATGGGGCGTGCCCGAAAACTTAGAGAATATTCGAAACATAGACACGAGGAAAACTTAGGTATACAACCTTCTTATCAATGTATCGCTCGATACCAGAGAATGTAAAATGAACAACTACACAATTCCCAGATGTTAGAGCGGAGCTGTCGCCCCAAACTTTAGGAATTGAACATAGAACGATGAAACTCGTGTATACACCTTACACATAAGATAATCTCACTGTAAGACGAGGTTACATGACTATGGGAACCCTGAGGGGGAGTACGGGCCCCTCCAACCTAGAATATATGACACATAACGAACAATGAAAGACTTGGTATAACACCCTTCATAATGCATCCTCATTGCAGTGAGGTTACATGAATGAGTACCCGTGGGGAATGCCAACCCTAACAATAGAAAATGAACCGTAGACGCATAGAAACTCTGTGTTATAATCATAATAAACAGTCAAAATAGCAGTCATTTTTTCACAAAGACACCCATAAGTACAGTTTGAGATCAGTACTCTTTTTCTTATCCAAACGGAACTACATGACTATTTTTGAATGATATATTTAACAAATATTATATCAAAACGCCCAATCTTATTTTTCATTTTTCATCCTGAGTTGCAAGCAATCTTTAATCCAGTAAACGAAGAATTCATAATTCCTTTTTATTTTAAAACTGCATATCTTAAACTTCTGCGTCTTTAATATTTTTTTTTAACTAAATTTTATTTCTTTTATTTATTTTTAACCATTATTTTTTTTTATAATTTTTTTAAAATTTTTTTTTTAACTTAATTTTTTATTTAAATATTTTTGTTTACTTTCTCTTAACAACAATTTTAAAATTTGTTGTATACTTTACACATTAGTCTTAAGTTGCTTAAAAAAACTTCTTTGTTTTTAGTAAAACAAAAAAAAATTATAAACTTCTTCATGTTTATAACGTAAAATTTAACATTTTGTACAACTTCAAGCGTAAAATCAGTAAACTCAACCAACAATAACCCCTCCCCCTTCACTCACAGTGAATCTATTGAGACTATTGATCTATCGATCTACAATACTGATTCAGAAATCATAAATATATCGAGTATCAATTATTGGGCACTAAATAAATACAAACCATCAAATAAGTTCATTTACTATTAAATCAACATGACCCTTAAGAACATATATGCTACGTAGAAAAGTTTAATTCATATCACTAAAGAACTAAACAAAGCACAAATCTGACACTATGAATATAATCGTCAGAACGACAAAACCTAACATAACCTATACGCCAGAATAAACGGCCGACATTGACAAAGATTCTATAACTTAACACATCTAAACAGCAACACCTAGACTAACCACTATTTTTCACCATAACATTACTCTAACCATACACATTAGTATTAATTCCATTTTTTTTACATTCAAACATAGTAACATTTCACCAACCATTCATCATAACCTAACTAATTACCATACTCAACACACAACGAGTATATGCAGACCGATAAAAGTTATTCACCATCAATAAAGCTACACGTAGGCATAAACCTTGAACTAGGAATAATAATGTAACCCAACCGAAAAACCTAACACAACTCATCTTACGTCGAAATAACGACCGACTACTTACAAAGTTATCCTACTTAAACAACACGTAAAAGTACCTACTCACGCTCTTTCAAAACATATCTCCAACATATCATTGTTATTTTTTGTATTAAACGTGACTATATTTAAACGAAAAACAAAAGGCGAATAAAATAAGTTTTCATTTTATAACATATATAATTTTCATTGCAAAGTGCGTTATTTATACATAAAAACATATAAAGTTTTAATTTTAAATATAATTATAATTCGTCTAATCAAGGGACAAATAAGGATTCTGTATTACAATATGAGCAGTTCTATATATTTCTCCCAGAGACTTCCAACGTCCATCTGAAATCGAATTTAAAGTAATAAAATACCGCCTGACAGCACTAATACCATTCTCGGCCTATTAAGGTTAAAAATTAGCACGCATTCGCTCTGAACAGGAGAAGTACAAACTTATCCAACGTTTGCTATAGTTATCAGCATATCTCCTGTATAACTATCTATACTGAATAGACCCCGAATGTTTCAATGTAAATATTGCAGATTAATCTCATAAGCTAATATGAATATAAAGTCCTCGAGTAATGTCGACCTCTTCTAACGATAGAGACAACGTTAATTCGTTTTATCATTTTAGCAAGCTGTAATATTTTCAGATGATGACAGTGAAACACTATACACGTACGCGCGAACTGTCACAGTATCAAGGGGTTTCCAATTAGTTTGACAGTACTCAATACTTTTTCAACATATCTCAGATGCGGATTGAAAACCCTCTATTCTAACAATTTATAACTTCCTCAACACTATCCCTCTCTGCATAGATATTTCACCAGGAGGCGATGCAAAAGATGACACATACTTAGCCTTTACCAAAGCTTCTGCGGTATCGAATAATCTTGATGAATTCATCGACCGAAATGAATAAAGGTCTATTATTCGCACCTCCGAATGGAATACAGGTAATAATAAGCAATAACACCTTTGTATTACGAAAAAATATAAATGAACACACAATAAATCAAACGAAGGCCCTCGTAAAGATATCACTAAAGGGCTTAGAAGCGCAACTGAGACGTCATCCATACCAGCACAGTGAAAACAATGATCTTACTGACGACAAAATCGTCTGTAATAAACAGACCAAAGGTAATGAGAATTCTCTTCATCTTTCTGACCAACTCAGAAGAAGTAACAAGTATAGTGACAGAGATGAACGAACCACTCTGATTCAAAATATCCATTACAAGGCTCTATACCAACTAATCGTTATTCTGTTCGTCGTTTGTAGTTTCATATTCAGGCTTTACAGTCGATTCAATTTCTGTTCGTAAATTGTATTCTTCAAACCCAGGTCTTACGAGCAATTCGTTTAACTTTTGTATATGTATTTCCCATGTTTCATAAGAGTTATTAGATACAAGTATGAGAAAAATTGTTCAACACTCCTCCAATTTTTGATGCATTTCTTCCTTTTGATATATTTCTTCGTTTTGATTCATTTTCGAAAGCATATACGCACATACTATTAGCTTTCTTATCTTGTCACAGGGTCAAATATAACAAATTTATTAAAAGCTCATATTTATGTTATTTAGACATAACTTGAGTTTTATGTTTATACACATTGCATAGTAATATTTTACAAACACTAACAAAACTTTATCCATGACATAACCTTCTATCATACAATCACGAATAAGCTATCATACAGAGTCGCTTTCCAAATCATATCTCAGTCAGATACGCAGTGGCCAAACTTATCAATCTCACATGCTTCTGTAGCAATCCGACTCATAACATGATTAATTATATTCACATAGTAGCCAAATTTATTATATACATAATAATTAACAATATTGAACTACGATTAAAGACTAACAATAAAGTCCTTAACATCAGTAAACCATACAAAATATCAAATAATGATCTTAATTAGTAAATTTTATTTCATTTAAACTAATTCATTATCAATTTAATTAATTATCTGGGTTTTTTGTTTAGTTAAAAGTAATATATAATTTTAAAAAAAAAAAAAAACAAAACTTTAATTTATTTTATTAATTGTTTTTGTCTAACAGGAATTTCTTATTATTGATTTTTATTCCGTTTTTTATGTTTATAAACTTAAAAAATTTCATGCATTTTACACACCCTAAAAACAGTAATTCGCCTTAAATCAGTAAAATACAACAACCACACTAAAACCATCACCACCAACCTCCTTACCACCTACCTAACCACAT
>JABUQX010078549.1:0-2500 GCA_015478945.1 Trachelipus rathkii
ACTTTTTCATAATGGGCCACACAAACAAACTTAAATGAAAATTTTGCATTTCTGATAATTATAAAAATTGAACGTGAGATTTCGCCCAGTTAACACATGCTTTTTCTGAAATGTTAGTATTTTTAAATACTTACTTTATTTATCTCTATTTATATTTTAAACTTGTAAGTTTTATTATTTTTTAATTCATTAATAGAAACTTTTTCAATTATACCTGATTCTAATTGCAAATAGAATATTGTAATAAAAATGTTAAGTTTGTTTTTGGTCCTTTAAGCTGTTTTATATATATATATATACTTATAAACTATATATATATATATAATACTATATAATTATATAAATATAATAATATTATATAATCCTAATATATTATACTACTTCAAATATAATAATATACAATTATTATAATATAAATAATATATATAATAATAATAAGTATCTGTATACAGTAAATATAATAATAAATTTATTATATAGTCAACACTAACATGCTATTATTATAAGCTACTCATCTCTCTTCTCTCTCTTCTACTATATATATATATACTATATACTATATATATATATACCTATACTGAGATTATAGTATAATATATATATATATATGCTCGAAGGTCCATACAAGGAAAGGGAAAAACCTATAGACTTTGAGGAAAAGTTTATTTAGAGAAAAGTTTTACCATTAGAACATGAAAACAAGTGTATCATAAAAAAAAAATTTTTTTATTATAATATTTTTTATATAATTACTTCTAGAGAGACGCATGCTTTGTCGTGGTACTTTTAAGATCGTGCAACACACTTTATTCATTAGATATATATCTTTATTTTTTTTAAACTAATGGGAAGCCCAAGCGGGTACTATCTGCACCGATGGCACGGAGTCGTGGTCTCTTCGGCCTTCCTGGCGGAAGCGACAGGTTAAGGACTACTTTCCCCCCCTCCGGGGAGGTCTCCTGGAACCCGTTCCGCTCTTTGGTATCTGGGTTCGCGGGGTTCCCTCACGCTCTACCCTACGCGGGAATGGAAAATCGTCCCCCCTCTGTTCCCCCGTACGGCTCGAGCCCTCTACTTTGCCGTGTAATACCTTTATATATACAGTATTTTACACGGCCAAGTAAGGGGCTCGAGCCAACGGGGGAACACAGGGGGACGTTTTCCATACCCGTAGGGGAAGTGGCGTAGGAACCCCCGAGCGACACACAATACCAAACACGGGAGGATAACCGGAGACCTCCGCCCCCACAACCTGCCGTATCCCCCCCACCTGGTCGTTCGAACTACTACAACCGCTGCTAAGGGGCTGTTGCTTAGAAGAATTTGTAAATCTCATACTGAGTTTGTTATGTAGTCGGGGAAACCTCCCGGATGGGGGGGAAATTAGTCCCACCCTTCGTTCCCCCGGAAGGCCTGAGAATCCCGAGCTCCTTGCCATCGGTGCGGTAAATACCTTGGGGTCCATTAGTTTTAAAGAAAAATAAAAAATAAAATATAATAAAACTCGCAAACCATTAAAAATGTTGCACGATCTAAAAAATACCACGGCAAAGCATGCGTCTCTGGAATATTATATATATATAGTATATATATTATATTATATATATAATAATATATATATATATGTAATATTATAGTATATATATTATAATATATATATTAAGTATATATATATATATATATATATATATAATATAATATATATATTATAAATATATATATTTATATATATATATATATATAATATATTATATATTATATTATATATAATTATATATATACATATATATATATATATTAGTATATTATATATAAAAAATTAAAATACAGTTGCTTTTCCTGTTCTAACTATATATATAGTAAAACTTTTGCTTCCAAATAATACTTGTCTTCTAAAGTCTAATAGTTTTCCTTTTTTATGGGTAACCTCACCTATATACTATATAATATATATAAATATTATATATATATATATATATATATATATTATATAATATATATATATATATATATATAATATAGTATATAGAATCTGTTATGTTTACGACTGACGGTCAGTTTGATTATTTTTTTGATTGAATTTTTAATATATTTGTTAGTATAGTGATCCTAACATCATTTAAGTGGTGACTGACATGGATTCAAAAATATGTAGGACCTGTAACGTTTTACGACTCCAAGCTTTTAATTTTTTTTTTTTAACCAAAAAGCATAAAGATAAAGTTGCCAGAGTCGGGTCTCTCTAACCATCCGGGCAACGACAGGGTAGGACTATTTCTCCCCCCTCCGGGGAGTCTCCGGAACCCCCACTCTTTGGTATTTGGGTGTCGCGGGGGTTCCTCCGCCCCTGCCCTACGGGGTATGGAAACGTCCCCCCCCTCTTCCGTCGGCTCGAGCCCCTAAATTTTTTTATTTTTTTAGTTTTCTTACATTTTCCTATGCTTTATATGCTGCATTTCAACTATGTCATTGTGTTTTCTGTAAGTGTTCTGACCTTTCC
>JABUQX010078549.1:7500-15000 GCA_015478945.1 Trachelipus rathkii
TTTAGCAGAAATAGTGAAGGATCAAAAGTAAATATGTATACAATTATATTAATAGTATATATATATATATATATTATATATAATATATATATATTATAAATAATAGATATATATATATATATATTATATATATATATATATTATAGATATATATATAATATATATATATAATTATATATATATATATATCATTCATTATTCTTTCGAATACATTTGTTTGATCATCCCTCAAACGCCACATAAATTCACACATATATGAATATAAATAATTCCTATTCGTTCCTTTACGTATTTTATTTTTATATTTAAGAATACTCCACCTACTTTCAATGTTTTGAGTATGAGCACCGGTTTGACTATCAACAAAATTTTTAAACTATGATGTTACAGTGAAATGTTTAAAATTATAATTATGAATTTTTTCTAACATATATATGAAACCATCAATCACTAATAATAATACTTCCTGGCTTTATAAATTTTTTAAATACATTCAATTAAAGTATTTTCGTTTTCTATTTGTAACCTCACACAGTAAATACCTGTTTTACTCTCCCGTACAAAACTCCACCACAAAACCCACTGTCCTGTCACCAATCTGCCTCAGTTGTAGTTTCTTTTTGAGAAATGAGTTCATCTAATTTCTAACCGTTTGTTGGTTTTTAAGAAGTTCCGTCAGCACATTGCGGCAAAATCGGAAAAAAAATTAAAATAGCAGATAAACCTGACACAATGAAGAACTATAACATAGGGTAACCTACCTAACTAACCGTAACCTAAAAATAACGTAACCTAACGTAACTAACCTACACAAAACAACACAACACAACACAACACAACACAACACAACACAACACAACACAACACAACACAACACAACACAACACAACACAACACAACACAACACAACACAACACAACCTAACCTAACCTAACCTAACCTAACCTAACCTAACCTAACCTAACCTAACCTAACCTAACGCTAACTAACTAAGTCCCAAACTTAACCTTAACCTAACCAACCTAACTAAAACCTAACCTAACCTAACTAGACCTAACCTAACAAACTAAACCTAACCAAACTAAACTAACCAACCCAACCTAACTAAAATAACCTAACCTATTACCTAACTAAACTAACCTAACCTTAACCTAACCTAATCCAAATCTAACCATACTAAGTAACGTAACGTACTAACCTATAGGAAACATATTAAAAAAATAAGAATAATTAATTACTCATGCGAAGTAGGTTTATTAAAGGCAATTGCTGCTTACTTTGAATATAATGTCTTTTTACAAAACTTAATATTCGTCAATTCTTCTGACCAGCAGTAGTAAATAATTATGTAACAGGATTTTAGAAAGAAGCAAATTAGAACCCTCCAACCAAGTTTCTTTTTTCACAGAAATTTTCTTGTTCGAACAAGGAATTTTTCGACAATCCCAGAAAATTTTATTTCCATAGCACTTTATTTTCATAAAATGAATATTGTTGCATACTTTACTTGAGGGAATAATATTAAACTTTTGAAAAAAATTTGCAGCGTCAATTTCACTTTTAATGTTTTCATGAAAATATTTGATGCAATATTTTTGAGACATGCTACAAAAAGAAAATCAAGTAAATAAATAAGGTAAATAAATAAAAACAGTTAAAACTAAAAAAATAAATAAATAAAAATAGCTAAAAAAAAACAACAATCACTTTAAAAGCTTAGTTAAACTAATCCTTCTAAAATAAAAAATGAAAATGAATATATATATATATATATATATATATATATATATATATATACATTATATATATATTATATTTAGTATAAATATTATTATATATAATACTATATATTTATCTAACATATATATATATCTATATATATATATATAATATAATATATATATATATTATATATAATATATATACTATTATATATATATTATGGCCAATTCCTAGATAAGCAGGCAATGATTTTTTGGTACTTTTTTAGAATTTCTGACACCTTTGGCATAAACAATTTTTGAGTTAAGCTAAAGAATTAGTGAAGGCGTATTATTTGCTTTGCGGTTCTAATGGATTTATAAATTATATTTGCTTCACTGATTTAAGAAAAGAAAATCTTTCAAATATATGAATTAACAAATATTTAGTACAATAATAATAATAATAATAATAATATAATAATAATAATAATAATAATAATAATAATAATAATAATAATAATAATAATAAAACATAATAATAATAAAATATAATAATAATTAATAATGCCAAACTAAAAAGTTACCCGCATGTTATCTCGAAAACTAAGATTGGTGAATTTAACCTGATAACAATAGGGAATTGGGAGTGGGAAAATTTTATGAATGAAAAAAAATTTTTTTATTTTTTTTAATTTTTTTTAATATCTTTTTCAGCTACGATAGGTAGAAGAAAACTAAAAACACATATGGAATCAGCGTATAATTATTTTTTAGGGGCTCGAGCCGACGGTGGGACACGAGGGGGGGACGTTTTCCATACCCCGTAGGGGAGGGCGGAGGAACCCCCGCGACACCCAATAATACGAAGAGCGGGTTCCGGAGACCCTGCCCGGACGGGGAGATAGTCCAACCCCGTCCGTCCCCCAGGAGGCGCGAGAGACCCCGACTCTTTTGGCATCTTTGCGTTACCTCTGGGGTATTCTTTTAGTTTAAAAAAAAATAAAATCTTTTTGTCAATACATATTTCATGCGCCTGATTCTAAATATTGTTATTAGTTCTTGTTCTCTATCGTATTTTTGAAGGTCTTTAAAAAAGTAAATTTTTTCAATATCCTCATATAAATTTTCCAAATTATCACTCCAGATATGCTATCATTTAGCTTGTACTATCTTATTTCGAGCATATCAGCGGGTAACTTCTTTAGTCACCCTATAATAATGAATAATAATAAATACATAATAATAATAATAATAATAATATAATAATAGATATATAATAATAATATAATAATAATAATAATATAATATATAATAATAATAATAATTAATTATTATAATAATAATATTAATTAAAATAAAATTAGTTATCTGAAAACATTTAACAGCACAAATAATTCTTACTCACTAGAAATTAATTAATAACATTGGAATCTTAAAAATATATTGAAATGATAAGCTAGTGTTAGACGTGAGGCTTTTCTTAATTTTATAATCTTTTATAAAAGGAACATTTTTTAAAATAATTTTTGGCTTCACTATATTTATAATTAAATATTTTTGGAACAATTTATACACCTAGCAAATTTAGTACGTTTTACGTTCAAGTATTTTTTATTGCCTGCTTATCTAGGAAATTGCCAATAATATATAATATATATAATTATATATATATATATATATTATACTATATATATATATATATATATCATATATATATATATATATATATTAATAATATATATATATAAATATAATATATATATATATATATATCATAGGAGACCTTATTGAAAAGATTAGAAGGAATCATTTAAGAAAAATAATTACATTTACAAGTTAAATAAATATATATTCTCTTGAGCTTTCGTTCCTCAAGCTGGAACCTCCTTCAAGAAGAAGTATAATTATAAAGCTAACATTATGAAAAAAGTAAAAAATATTTATTATGTAATATTTTTAAATATTGGATAGATTTAATTTGTTTTAAAATTGTGGTGCTCAGAATATTATTTTGTATTTCTTCTATGTTTTAATAAATCACCTTTTTGTTATGAAATTATTTGAATTGATGATGCAGAAGGATTCAATGAATTTTCGTTAAAAAAAAAAAAAAACTTAAACCACACATTTATCAACCCATCCCTCAACGGGAACTCTCAGTGTGTTTACAATAATTCCCTGCAAGGATGATTGTAACTCCCTTCACAATTGGTGAGAAACCATGATCTTACACGCCGCCGTTTATAAACACAAACATGCCTTCTATACACAACAAAATTCTTCCCTGACACTCCATCGCTCTACCTATAATCATTCCATTACATTAACCCAATTGACACCTATTTTACATGTACAAAATCTACAAAAACGAAAATTCATTGAATCCTTCTGCATCATCAATTCAAATAATTTCAATAAACAAAAAGGTGATTATAACATAGACACAATACAAAATAATATTCTGAGCACCACACAAATTTTAAAAAAAATTAAATTATCCAATCTTTAAATATTACACATAACTAATAATTTTTACTTTTTTTTCATATTTTAGTTTATAGATGATATCTTCTTCTGAAGGAGGTTCCAGCTTAGGAACGAAAGCTCAGAATATATATTTATTTAACTTGTAATATGTATTATTTTACTAAATTAAATATTCGACTATCACAATAGCTTAATAACTTGATAAATATTTACAACAAACTCTAACTACCTCTAATTACAAATATTATATTATATATATATATATATATATATAATTAATATATATATATATATAGTATATATATATATAATATATTATATATATAATATATATATTAATATATATATATATTATATACTTATATATATATATATATATATATATATATATATATAATAATACATAGAAATAAAATTGACATCAACAAAGTGAAACACCAATTGAAGCGAAGTGCGAAAGCTTCTAAAAATTTGAAAGAAGATTGTTTAAAATAATTGTTAGAATATATAAAGAGTCGACGAACTTTTGGAACTGATAAGGGAGTTTTTCTAATTGATTTGGCGAAAAGTGCTCCTGAATTTAGACTTGTGCCTCTGTTTATTCTTTTTCAAAGCTTGTTTTTTGTAACCATCTTGAACTTGTGCTAATTATAAAAAAATAATAATATTGAACTACATTGTTTGCTCATAATTTCATTGATAAAATAACACTATATCGTTAATTAAGTAATTTTATATATATATTTATAATAAATATATATATATATATATATAAATATATATATATATAATAATATAATAATTATATAATATATTATATATATATATATATATTCTATATATACTATATATATTATAAAATATATATTAATATATATATCTCTCCTCTCTCTTTCTCCTCCCTCTTCTCTCTGTCTGTCCTATCTCGTCTCCTCTTCTCTCTCGTCTCTCTCTTCTCATCTTTCTCTCTCTCTCTCTCTCTCTCTCTCTCTCTCTCTCTTCTTCTCCCTCGCTCTTCTCTCTCTGTCTTCTCTCTCCTCTCTCTCTCTCTCTCCTCTTTTACCATCATTGATTTTTCGATGCATCTAATTTAACTTAACAACTAAAGACATAATAATAATTAGTCTACCACGAAGACCTTTAAGGCGGATTGATTATTACTGAACCCAAAATATCCCGAACCTGATTCAAGAATTTGATATTTTTACTAACGTAGTAAAAGGTTCTTCAATTAAGGTTTAAAGGGACTTAATGAGCTGAAATTGTTCTCCTAATTTTTATTACCAAGAAAATTCAAGAATAATAATGAGACCAATTTTCTTGAATGACACGCACAAATTTTCAGTGACGTACATAAAACCACATGGAAATAAAGTACACAAATTTTTAACTGCTATGCATGTACATGTGAATAGAGGGGAAGGTGGGGATATATATATATATATATATATATATATATATATATATATATATATATATATATACTATATATATATATATATATATATATATATATATATATATATATATATATATATATATATATATATATATATATATATATATATATCAGAGGTGCGCTCTCGCTCGCTAGTCCGCTCCGAGCGGACTACCAGAATAGGTGCGGACTAGCGGAGGTGCGGAGTCGTCAGGAAATTAGCGGACTTGCACGTGCGGACCAAAAAAAGTTTCCGCTCTTTTGTTCCGCACCTTCTTAAAAAATTAAAATATAGTTTACTTATTAAGAATTCTTATTGGTTATAAAAAAGAAATATAATTTTTATTTTAAGTTTATAACTAATTATACTTTTAGTCTAAGACTTATTGTTTTTTAATAATTAAACTTCCAAAAATAATCTCAACCTCCTTAAAGGTACCATATATAATAAATAACATTTAAATTGATTTTATAGACTGAATGGCTATTACCCTCATCTATAACTTTAATTAATTATATTATTACTATAATAACTAGGCAATATCTAAATCAATTCTGTGTAAAACCCATATATATATATATATATATATATATATATTATATATATATACAGAACTGATTATTATATATATATATATATATATATATATATATATATATATATTTTTTATATAAATAAATATGAATAAATATTAAAAAATTATTTATATATATATATATATATATATATATATATATATATATATATATATATATATATATATTTTATACTTATATATATATATTATGCTATATATATATATATATATATTTAGTTATACAGCTCTAATTCAACACTCAAGCTCTGTAAATATTAAAATATTTTTTTAAAACCACTTTAAAATAAATAAAGGAAAATCTTAAGAAAAATAACTAAACGAGATAAAGTTTACGTTTCGGGACTTATATCCTTGGTCCCCTCATCAGAACTAAAAAAAATTTGAAAATACAAAATAAAAAATGAAAATATAAATTCAAGCAAAAAGACAGAGTGGCGTCACATTCTTAATCCTTTTTTATCAAGTATCCAAAAATATTAATTATTTCAAAAGTAAGTCCTTAATATGATCTGATATAAATCTTTTTGTGATTGGATCAAAATTGAAAAATCCTTCTGAAATGTTAAAATTACTTTTTGTAGAAATGAAAAAGGACTCAATCAATTGATTTAAGTTTTTATCTTTGGAACGAAACAAAAATTCTGCACCATTCCAATTAATAACATGATCTTCTTGTGATAAATGTCTAAATACAGCACTACTTTCATTGCCTCTCCTGACTTCACCCATATGTTGGTCAATTCTCGTTTTTAAGGTCTTTAAAGTTTCTCCAAAATATAAATCACTTGCACCTCTTTACTTTCACCTTTGATGGGAACTATTTCTCCTTCACATATTCTAAATGCAAGAAATTTAATTGAAAAATTAGGAAGATTTGTTCCATACAATCATTGTTTGGTTAGTTTTGATGTCACTAGCCTTTTTACCAATGTTCCTATTCCTCATTTACTTGAATTTTTGACTGGATTCTTGTTGCCTCATATGGTTCCTATACCTATTCCACATTTTATTAGCTGCTTACAGATATGCATGGCACAAAATGTTTTCACTTTTCGTAATAATTTTTTTCGCCAAATATTTGGTACAAGTATGGGAGGTAGTTTGAGTCCAATCATAGCAAACATTTACATGGAGTTCTTTGAGACCAGACTTCTTCCACGTGCACCTCTTTATTCTCAAGTCTTTTCTTGGAAGAGATATGTAGATGATGTTCTTGCTATTGTACCTAATTCTTTTTCAATTGATCAATTTCTTGAACAAATTAATGTCTTGA
>JABUQX010078549.1:22500-27500 GCA_015478945.1 Trachelipus rathkii
ATTGACTAAGAAGGTTTTTAAGTCCGAAGTGGTAGGCAATAGAAGAAAGGGCAAACCCAAATGGAGGGGGGGAGGTTGATGGAGTAAAGGAGCTATTAATAGCAAAAGGGATTAGTATCGATAAAGGAAATAGATTAGCGCGTGATAGGATCACTTGGAGAAGAATAATTCATGGAAAGTTCCGTCAAGGCTTGCAATTAATTGAACAACCTGGAACATAGCAAATAAGCCAACAGCATTCCCGATCTGCAACTGACACCACACTGCAGTTATGTGGGAGATGGATAATAATAAAAATAAAAAAATATTATTATAATAATAATAATAATAATAATAATATTAATATTAATACAGATATTAATAATATTAATACACAAGACTACGTGAGGATTACTTAGTTAATAAATTACATACATATTACACTCAACAAATAATAATAATAAAATAATAATAATAATAATAATAATAATAATAATAATAATAATAATAATAATAATAATAATAATAATAATAATAATAATAATAATAATAATAATAATAATAATAATAATAATAATAATAATAATAAATGGGTCTTGGTAATTATGTGTGACAGAATGAAGCCAAAGTCAAAGTGTTTTGACAATTTACGCTTTCGAACAAATTATATATATATATATATATATATATATATATATATATATATATATATAGTATATATATATATATATATATATATATATATATATATATATATATATATATATATATATATATATATATATATATATATATATATATAAATATATATATATATATATATATATATATATATATAGGTAACATCCGCATCCGCATCCGCGGAGCATCCGCACATTATTAAAGATCCGCATCCGCGCTTTGCCCTGCGGATGTTGCGCGGATATTTATTGTCAAGATTTGATAAAGAATTTTATAATAAAAATACTTAAGATGAATCTGAAAATGAAATGAGTTGAAGGCAATTCAAAAACGGCTTGATATTCCATATCTTAATGTTATCAAAGACATTCCAACTCGCTGGAATAGTACACTTCATATGATGGAAAGAATGGTATTGCTCAAAGAACCTCTTGCTTCGTACGCCAGTTCGTATTCCAAAGTTAACATTCTTACTAATGTGGAAAATGACATCATATCACACTGCATTAAGCTATTGAAACCATTTGAAGAAATTACCAAAAAAATCAGCGCCTCTACAGCTTCTGTCTCCGATGTAATACCATTAATCTCAACGCTAAGGAAGCATTTGAACCATCTTCAAATGAAAATGATGACGGTTTAAAAAGAATGAAAGGATGTAATTAAACTAGAGCTAGAAAAACGCTTTGGTTCTGTGGAAATTAATAACCATACTATTGCAATTTACTTAGATCCCGTTATATAAAGGCAAGTTTTTTTTTGCAACACAATATTAGAACAAGTTAAATCGTCACTTTGTGTTGCAGTTGAAAAACTTCAATCCGAACAGTCTAGAAATCTACAGAACCAACACCTTCTACAAGTAAATCAATAACAGATTCACTGGAAGAATTTCTACAGTCCATTACCAAAAGATGTAGTGCAAATGATTGAAAACTATCACCAAGAAAAACGACTAGATACAAATGATGATCCTATCAGTTGGTGGAAAGTTAAGCAAAATGTTTACCCACGCTTGAGTAAACTTGCAAGGAAATACTTGGCCTGTCCTCCAACTTATGTTCCAAGTGAGAGAGTATTTAGCAATGCTGGGCTAATATATGATGAAAAGAGAAACAGACTCTCAGCAGAAAAGGCAGAAAAATTGATGTTTCTCAAGCACAACCTTCCTATATTTGAATTTCAATACTAGTGCAAAAAGTATATAATCCATTGTAAAATCTCTTTCATTAAGGGCGGAGGTTGGGGAAAGAGGTTGGTGGGGTGCATTTGAGTTGGGTCCCCGTCCCGTACCCTGGTAACACAATTATATTAATAGATTGTGGCTAAAATTTATATATATATATATATATATATATATATATATATATATATAGTATATATATATATATATATATATATATATATATATATATATATATATATATATATATATATATATATATATATATATATATATATATATATATATATATATATATATATCAAACATCCACATCCGCATCCGCATCCGCATCCGCATCCGCGGATATTAAAATCAAACATCCGCATCCGATATTAAATATCCGCATCCGCATCCGCGGATGAGAAAAAAAAAATATCTATATATATATGTATATATATATATATATATATATATATATATATATATATATATATAGTATATATATATATATATATATATATATATATATATATATATATATATATATATATATATATATATATATATATATATATATATATATATATTTAAATAAATTTTTTTTAATTTTTTATTTGTTTTTCTATATTTTTAATTTAAATTTCATTGTTTCGATTTTGGCATTTTTGTTTTAATTATTTTGATTGTTTGCCACGTGATTTTAATGTTTACTTTTTGTGATTGAAACTTTTACCATCCTGGAATCTTAAGCTAAGTTTTAGTTTGATTTTTATATTCTTTTAAACATTATTTAACATATTATAGGATTTTAGTTTTTGTGTTTCTTTTAATTAATATTGGATAACGTAAAGTTTATTTTTAGGTTTTAACTAAATATCCCAAGTTTACCATCACCTTGGGATACTTTTATTTTTTTTTTTTCTAACATTAGTTTTAGTTATACTGTTTTTGAAAAATCGTTTTAGTGTGTGTGTTTCAGTGTGTATTGCCAAATGTGCAAATTTTTAAACATTATTTAACATATTATAAAATTTTTGTTTTTGTGTTTCTTTTAATTGACATTGGAAAACGTAAAGTTTATTTTTAGGTTTTAACTAAATATCCCAAGTTTACCATCACCTTGGGATACTTTTATTTATTTTTTTTTCTAACATTAGTTTTAGTTATACTGTTAGTACACGATCGCTTGTGTGTGTGTGTGTGTGTGTGTGTGTGTGTGTGTGTGTGTGTGTGTGTGTGTGTGTGTGTGTGTGTGTGTGTGGATTGAGTAAACGTGTAAATTTTTAAACTATTAGAGCTTGTGTGCGTTTGTTTGTGCGAGCGGCTGATCGAATGACAGGTCGAAGTAGATGTGGGGGTGGGCGCAGGCGGGGGTTTTCTATTGACTTTGCTAACGTTCGCGGCCTGCGTGCTAATCACGAATCTGTGGAATATCACCTCTCTAACTCTCAACCTAACATTTTATTATTGTCTGAGACCCAGCTGGCCAGGGATTCTTTTTCAAATAAACTTAATATCTCTAACTATAACTTTTTCTATAATTTCCGTCTAAATGGTGGTGTCTGTGCCTATATAAACATAAACACTCCTGTAACACGTCTCGAGAATCTTGAATCTCCTAATTTCGATGTTCTGTGGCTAAAAATCTTTCTCCCTACTACTATCATTATCTTGTGTTTCTGCTACTGCTCCCCTAATGGAACAGATTTTCAAATTTTTTTTGACTATCTTACTACTTCTCATGAGACTGTTACTTCTTCCCATCCAAATGCTGAGATCCTCTATTTAGGGGATTTCAACGTACACCACACTGAGTGGTTGGGCTCCTCTCACACTGATGCAGGTGGGGAGGAGGCCAAAACATTCAGTATTCTCAACGATCTGGAACAGTTAATTAAAGAACCTACACACATACCAGATCGTCCTAACCAATTCTTGAATACGCTTGACTTATGTTTCACCACTACTCCTTCTCGTTTTAAATACACCATTTCTCCTCCTATTGGTAACTCTGACCACAATCTTGTAGCTCTTAATTATAACACTTTTTCTCCAGCAGCTCCACCATGCCCTAAACGTAATTTCTGGCACTTTAATCGGGCTAATTGGGGGGAATTGCGTTGTTTTTTGGCTAA
This sequence comes from Trachelipus rathkii, assembly GCA_015478945.1. Lineage (NCBI taxonomy): Eukaryota > Metazoa > Arthropoda > Malacostraca > Isopoda > Trachelipodidae > Trachelipus > Trachelipus rathkii. The sequence goes on from JABUQX010078549.1 coordinate 26,461, forward strand.
CTACTCTTGGAATGAATCCTGCTTTGACTCCGGGGATGCCTCGGTCACCGCTGAAAAGGTGGGGGCCGTAATCACCGATGGGATGAGCAGGTTCATTCCATCTTCAACTAAATCTTTTTCTCCCCAAAATCCATGGTTCGATGAAGCTTGTTCTCGCGCCATTAAGGAGAGAGACATTGCGTATCGGGCATGGAAAAACTCTCATTCTCCTATTACTCTTACTAATTTTCATTCTGCTCGGAATCGTTGCAGGGATACTATTCGACAGGCTAAGCGCACTTTCACTAAAAGAAGGTGCGACAACCTGCTTGGTTCTCCTACAGATAAAAATTTCTGGCCCCTTGCCAAAAACATCTCTAACAACTTTTGTAAATCTGCCTTTCCTCCCCTTATTCGCTCTGATGGTTCTGTTGCTAACTCTCCTTCTGAAAAGGCCAATCTCTTCGGCCTCCTTTTTTCATCTAATTCTACCCTGGACGATTCTGGCATCCCTCCTCCTACTCCTTCTCCTCTCAGGTTTCCCATGTCTTTACCTGTGATTACACATGATCGTGTGCATGGGATCCTGAGATCTATGAACGTCAGGAAGGCTAGTGGCCCGGATGGCATTCCTCCCCGTGTTTTGAGGGAGTGTGCTTCTGAGCTGGCGCCTGTCCTCGTTCAACTCTACCTTAATACTAACACTTTCCCTCAGTGTTGGAAGCACGCACATGTCCAACCTATTCCGAAAAAAGGAAGCCGCTCTGATCCTTCTAACTATCGCCCTATAGCTCTCACTTGTATTCTATCTAAGATCTTTGAAACCCTTCTTAACTCTCATTTCTTGGATCATCTGGAGTCTCATTCCCTTCTTTCAGATCATCAGTATGGCTTTCGTCGCTCGAGGTCAACTGGTGACATACTTTCCTATCTAACTGATTTATGGTCTTCTGCCCTTAGGGACCATGGGGAGTCTTGCGTGGTGGCGCTTGACATATCCAAAGCTTTTGACCGGGTTTGGCACGCGTCACTGCTCTCCAAGCTCCCCTTCTTTGGGTTTC
>JABUQX010078549.1:35000-42500 GCA_015478945.1 Trachelipus rathkii
TATATATATATATATACATATATATAGCTACATATATATATATATATATATATATATATATATTTCAGCGGCGGTGAGTCCAGCAACTTTTTACAATTCGTGCTCTCTCTCTTTCTCTCTCTCTCTCTCTCTCTCTCTCTATATATTTTTTATATATATATATATATATATATATATATATATATATATATATATATATATATATATATATATATATATATATATATTACAGTTGTCACCACCACTCACGGGCAGAGCCCTATTCAAGGAGGGGGTGTTGCACACATCAGTTATTCATCAACTAACGCAAACTACGCAGATGAGCACAGACCCAGGCTTTAAAGTGAGAGAGATTAAATTCAACAGGAAACACAGAAGATGGAAGAGAATTCCACAGAACAGTGAGGTGGCAGGAAAGAAGGAAGCACCTCAGCGAACTAGCCTGGAGTTACCAATATCAACACAAACTCATGCGCAGACACAGCACCCCTTGTGTTACGAGGGTCAAAGGTGGTGGTACGCGAGTGATAAGTTCCCTCGAGCACCTGCCGCTGCGGTACATAGAAAAGAGATAAAGCACCAACATCGCGCTGCAAAGATAGAGGGTCAAGAGAACTGGAAAGTGCAGAACAGTTTATAAGCCTTTGGCCTTTGACTCGACCCTTCCAAAAGCCGGCGAACCAGAGCCCCCTAAGATATGAGCAGCACCCATACAAGGGCGTATCGAGGCCCTTGTATTGCTGAGCAACTGAAAAGAGCCCGAAGAGGTACGGGAGCCTAAACAGAACTCCCAGTTTCTTTGAGGCCGCCCTAGCAACCGTTGTGATGTGAGGTTTCCAAGACATTTTTTTGTTTATGTTAAGGCCAAGGATGTTTATATTGTCAACAGGAGAGACGAGAGAACCGTCGAAAGAGATAGGAAAGTTAGAAGGTGTCTTAGAGAGGGAGATTTGTAGAAGTTGGGTTTTTAAAGAATTGAATTTCACAAGGTTGAGACGACCCCACCCGGAAATTCTATCCAGATCAGCGAGAATAGAATCTGAAAGATTAAGACGAGAGGCAATTCTAGAAGTAAAAGAGGGAGCAGAATTGAAATGAGTTGAAGAATGAAGGGTCGAGTCATCGGCATACGAGTGGATAGAGTTAGATGTGCTGGTGAGAAGATCATTAATGAAAAGTAAGAATAAAGTAGGAGATAAGACAGAACCCTGAGGAACACCACTATTGAAAGAAAAAGAAGAAGTCGCCCCATCAACAACAGCCGATATTGAGCGATTTGAAAGAAAACTAGACATAAGTAAGCAAAGAGAAGGAGGAAATCCAAAGGAGGGGAGCTTGGAGAGCAGTGACGCATGCCATACCCGGTCAAATGTCAAGCGCCACCACGCAAGTCTCCCCGTAGTTCCTGAGGGTGGAAAACCATAAATCAGTTAGATAGGAAAGTATATCGCCAGTAGACCTCGAGCGCCGAAAGTCGTACTGGCGATCGGAAAGAAGTGAATGAGACTCCAGATGATCTAAGAAATGAGAGTTGAGAAGGGTTTCAAAGATCTTAGATAGAATACAAGTGAGAGCTATAGGGCGATAGTTAGAAGGATCAGAGCGGCTTCCTTTTTTCGGAATAGGTTGGACATGTGCGTGCTTCCAACACTGAGGGAAAGTATTAGTATTGAGACATAGAGAATATAGTTGAACGATGGGCGGGTAGAAAATATATATATATATATATATATATATATATATATATATATATATATATATATATATATATATATATATATATATATATATATATATATATATATATATATATATATATATATATATATAAATATATATATATATATATATATATATATATATATATATATATATATATATATATATATATATATATATATATATATATATATATATATATATATATATATATATATATATATATATATTAAATACTTAAGTTCTTCCTTCTAACCGTTTTCTTTTTCTAACGTTTTCTGTAGTTCGATTCCAGGATTAACTTTAATATTTAAAATCAATCTAAATTCACAGATGCCGTCTCCGCCATCCGATATGGGCATGAACTGCCGCCATTTTTAATGGGTTAAAAGCGTTATTTAATAGCGGTTATTCTTACCTTTTTCGTTTTAATTTTGCATAATAATTTCATTTATTTGACCAACTTTCGCAAAAAAATAAGAGAATTTTAACGTAACATCACGAAATTTGCAAAAATAGATCGTTTCTATAATGTCAACTCGTGCTGAGCACGAGTAGCACGAGTGCAGGAGTCGCCTCTGATATATATATATATATATATATATATATATATATATATATATATATATATAAAGTTATTCTAGGTTAGTGTATATATATATATATATATATATATATATATATATATATATATATATATATATATATAATAAATTGATATTTTGTTACTTTAGATATATGTTATTTTTCATCCGTGGGGCCTTTGTTCCCTCTCTCTATATCATCCCCTCCCGTCTCCTGCTTCATGCAGAATGCCCTTTACTTCCTTACCTGCTGGTCCGGTAGGGAATTTTTATAAATAAAAATAATTCCAAAACTATACTATTTAAATAACGAAAAATAAAATAAATAATGTAGAAAAATCAAATCATATTAAATAATAATAATAATAATAATAATAATAATAATAATAATAATAATAATAATAATAATAATAATAATAATAATATAATAATAATAAAATAATAATAATAAATAAAGAAAGCTTGCAAAAATTTCAACGAAAAACATATTTAAGATAAACTAACACCACAGCGTGACTATGAATTAATCCATTTAAGACTGGCGTACGGCTTTTTTCTTATTCTTCCTTTAACCACCCGTTTGAATTTATCTGAAGCGTAGGACATGCCTGAAGGACTAGAATCGGGCCTTGGCGTTTTAGGAATATCATCCAAGTCTGCTAATCTGCGTGTGTTCAAGATTAAAGAGCGTGGAAAATTTATAGTCTGAATAATAGAAGAAAAATGACTGCACGAAATACCTAAGGTCAATATATATATATGTATATATATATATATATATATATATATATGTATATATATCGAAAGAATATATATATATATATATATATATATATATATATATATATATATATATATATATATATATATATATATATTTATATATATATATATTACAGATAAACAGATAATTTCTTTAATTTAGAACTTTTAGTTATGTTAGATAGCAATAGTTAGTTTTTAGGATTGTGTAATACGTAGTTTAGTCTAGGGCATATTCTTCTTAGTCTTTTTAACTTAAGTTTTTAGTGTTTCTATTTTTTTTTTTTTTTTATTTATTTTAAACGGGTTTTAACACAGCACCTACGTTTTTAGTTAATTATTATTTTAATTTATACATAACCAGTTTCCTATGTGTGAATAATTGTAATTTTTTTTTCCGTTAGTTAATTTGTGTGGCTGTTTGGGTGCGTGAGTGTTTTATTTTTTTTCATATTTTACATATTTATTATAAATACGGTTTTATCGTTTTAACATTTACGGTTTTTTAGTGTGTGAATAATTTTAACCTGTTTTTTTTTTTTTTTTTTTTTTTTTTGTCGGTTTGTCTTTGTTTGTTGTTTTTGGTTTGGTGTGGTTGTGTGTGTGCGTGTGTGATGGCAGATTTGCGCAGGCGCGGGCTTTCTATAGACTTTACTAACATCCGCGGCTTAAACTCTAATTCTGCATCCGTGGAATACCACCTCTCTAACTCTAACCCTAACCTTTTGCTCTTGTCTGAGACACAGATGGCTAAGAATTCATCCTCTAACTCGTTTAATGTATCCAACTATAACTTATTTCATAATTTCCGTCTAAAGGGTGGAGTATGTGCCTATGTAAACATAAACACTCCTGTAACACGTCTCGAGAATCTTGAATCTCCTAACTTCGATGTTCTGTGGCTTAAAATCTTTCTTCCTTCTACTACAATAATCTTGTGCTTCTGCTACTGCTCTCCTAACAGAACAGATTTTCACGCCTTTTTTGAATATCTTACTACTTCTCACGAGACTGTTATATCTTCTCATCCAAATGGCTGAATGGTTGGGGTCCTCTCATACTGATTTAGGTGGGGAGGAGGCCGAATCATTTAGTATTCTCAACGATCTGGAGCAACTAATTAAAGAACCTACACACATTCTGGATCGTCCCAACCAATTCTTGAACACACTTGACCTATGTTTCACCACTAGTCCTTCTCTCTATAAATACACCACTTTCGCTCCTATCGGTAAATCTGACCACAACCTTATATCTCTTAATTTTAATACTTTCTCTCCAACAGCTCCATCCTGCCCTACGCGTTTTTTCTGGCACTTTGATCGGGCCGATTGGGAGGCCTTGCGTTGCTTCTACGCTAACTATAATTGGAATGACTGCTTTGACTCTGGTGACGCTTCAGCTTCTGCCGATAAGGTGGGAGCTGTAATTGTTGATGGGATGAGCAGGTTCATTCCTTCTTCGACTAAATCTTTTTCTCCTCATAATCCATGGTTCGATCGTACTTGTTCTCTGGCCATTTAGGCTAGAGACAGTGCGTATCAGGAGTGGAAAAATTCTCTCCCGTCACTCTTGCCAATTTCATTCAGCTAGAAATCGTTGCAGGGATACTCTTCGACGAGCAAAGCGGGCTTTCATCAAACGAAAGTGCGCTAACCTCCTTGGTTCTCCTACTGACAAATCTTTCATCTCTAACAACTTCTGTAAATCTGCCTTTCCTCCTCTTATTCGTTCTGATGGTTCTGTTGCTAATTCTCTAACTGAAAAGGCCAATCTCTTCGGCCTCCTATTTTCCTCTAACTCAACCCTGGACGATTCTGACATTCCTCTTCCTCCTCCTTCTCCTCTCAGGTGTCCTATGCCTTTGCCTGTGATTACATTTGATCGGGTGCATGGGCTCCTGAAAGCTACGTTAGGAAAGCGGTAACTGATGGCATTCCTCCCGTGTTTTGAGGGAGTGTGCTTTCGTGCTTCCTCCCCTCGTTCAACTATATTCTATGTCTCAATACTAACACTTTCCCTCAGTGTTGGAAGCACGCACATGTCCAACCTATTCCGAAAAAAGGAAGCCGCTCTGATCCTTCTAACTATCGCCCTATAGCTCTCACTTGTATTCTATCTAAGATCTTTGAAACCCTTCTCAACTCTCATTTCTTAGATCATCTGGAATCTCATTCACTTCTTTCCGATCGCCAGTATGGCTTTCGGCGCTCGAGGTCTACTGGCGATATACTTTCCTATCTTACTGATTTATGGTTTCCGCCCTTAGGAACTATGGGGAGACTTGCGTGGTGGCGTTTGACAATCCAAAGCATTTGACCGGGTATGGCACGTGTCACTCGTTTCAAGCCCCCTTCCTTTGCTTCCTTCTCTTGCTTACTTGCCCAGGCTTCAATTCACCTAATATCGGCTGTTGTTGACGCTAGACTTCTCTTTCTTTTTCTGTCAATAGTGGTGTTCCTCAGGGTTCTGTCTTATCTCCTACTTTATTCTTACTTTTTATTAATGATCTTCTCACCTGCACATCTAACTCTATCCACTCGTATGCCGATGACTCGACCATTCATTCTTCAACTCATTTCAATTCTGCTCCTTTACTTCTAGAATTGCCTCTCGTCTTAATTTTTCCGATTCTATACGCTGATCTGGATAGAATTTCCGGGTGGGGTCGTTCCCAACCCTTGTGAAATTAATTTTAAAAACTCAACTTCTACAAATCTCCCTCTCTAAAACACCTTCCAACTTTCCTATCTCTTTTGACGGTTCTCTTGTCTCTCCTGTTGACAATATAAACATCCTTGGCATTAACATAAACAAAAAAATGTCTTGGAAACCTCACATCACAACGGTTGCTAGGGCGGCCTCAAAGAAACTGGGAGTTCTGTTTAGACTGCGAGACTTTTTTTCCTCTTTTCAGTTACTCCAGCTATACAAGGGCCTCATCCGCCCTTGTATGGAGTACTGCTCTCATATCTGGGGGGCTCTGGTTTCACCCGGCTTTTGGACAGGGTCGAGTCAAAGGCCAAAAGACTTATAAACTGTTCCGTACTTTCCACTTCACTTGACCCTCTATCTTTGCGGCGCGATGTTGGTGCTTTATCTCTTTTCTATAGGTACCGCAGCGGCAGGTGCTCGAGGGAGCTTATCACTCGCGTACCACCACCTTTACGACGCCCGCGTAGCACAAGGGGTGCTGTGTCTGCGCATGAGTTTTGTGTGGATATTGGTAACCCCAGGCTAGTTCGCTGCGGTGCTTCCTTCTTTCCTGCCACCTCTGTTCTGTGGAATTCTCTTCCATCTTCTGTGTTTCCTGCTGAATTTAATCTCCCTCACTTCAAAGCTTGCGTCTGTGCTCATCTGCGTAATTTGCGTTAGTTGGTGAGCTTCTGAGACGTGCCACCTCCTTGAATATGGCTCTGCCCGTGAGTGGTGGTGATAACTGTAAAAAAAAAACACCACTAACATTAAATACTTAAATGCTTCCATAAAAATATATATATATACTGAGATATATTTTATAAATATCTATTATATATATATATATATATATATATATATATATATATATATATATATATATAGAAAAACACCATCGCTCACGGGCAGAGCCCCCAATTCAGGGAGGGGTGTACTCCTATTAACGTCCGAGCAGGGATGAAGCCGCCCAAGGAGTGAACATTAACATATTCCCAACTGGCCAGTGCGAACCTGAGACCCCCACTTTGTTTCCAGCGAATGCCTTCTTCCACTGAGCTACTGGGGCCTTTAGATAATTTAATATATATATATATATATATATATATATATATATATATATATATATATATATATATATATATATATATATATATAATGGTATATATATATATATATATATATATATATATATATATATATGTTATATATATATATATATATATATATATATATATATATATATATATATATATATATATATATATATATATATATATATATATATATATATATATATATATATTATTATTATATATATATATATACAATATATATATATATACATATATATACATACATACATATATATATATATATACATATATACATATATATATACACATATATATACATATATACAAATACATGTAATAAATGCACACGCACATATTATTATAAATAAACAGACATATATACATATACATAATATTATTATTACTTTATACTATCATTATTATGTTTATATTAATAAAAAATTAAAAATTTTCATTAACTAATATTACACTGTATTATTATTATCATTATCACCACAATCACTGTTATTACTATTAGTATGTTTGTTATATATATTTCACTATATATTAATATTATTTACCACTATTCACCATATTAAAAATTATCATTAACATTATTATTATTTATCATTATCACCAAAATCACTGTTATTACTATTAGTATG
>JABUQX010078549.1:45000-47500 GCA_015478945.1 Trachelipus rathkii
TATATATATATATATATATATAAACACGGAAACGCAAGTGGAACTGGAAAAAAGAGAATATATATATATATATATATATATATATATATATATATATATATATATATATATATATATATATATATATATATATATATATATATATATATATATATATATATATATTATGTGTGTTATCTGCCTCCACCTCCATATACATATCGATTGCATGAATTCGAACATTTCATAAAACTGAAGTAAAAATTAGATGTCAAAATTTGACTGTTTGCGGATGCGGATGCGGATGCGGATCTTAAAGAAGATGAGGATGCGGATGCGGATGCGGATGCGGATCTTAAAGTAGATGAGGATGCGGATGCGGATGCGGATGCGGATGTTTACTCTTTGAAGTTTGAATTAAAAAATATATATATATATATATATATATATATATATATATATATATATATATATATATATAGTAGTATAGATAAGAAAAAAGAAATATATATATCAATATATATATATATATATATATATATATATATATATATATATATATATATATGTGATTGTATATTTAAATATGTTGTTTAAGTATAAATATATATATATATATATATATATATATATATATATATATATATATATATATATATATATATATATATATATATATATATATATATATATATATATATATATATATATATAGGAAGTAAGAATGTTAACAGTGAGTGGTTGAATGAAGAGGTGATGCAAGCGATTAAAAGTAAAAAAGAAGCGTGGTTGAATGTACTAAAAGCAAATGATGAAGTTTCAAAAGAAAGATGTTTGAAATTATATAAGGAGGAAAAAGAAATACTAAAAGGGTGCATACGTAGGAGAAAAGAAGAGGTAAATGAGCAGTTTGGAAGGAGGATGAATGGGGACTTACAAGGGAATAGGAAGCCCTCTGGAAGGGAAGGCGAAATGTTATGAATGAGAATAAGGGGAACACTCTCAGAATAATGAATAGATAGTGCTTCTTTGTAACTGATGAAAACGATGTGAGGGGAGTGTGGAAAGAACACTTCGAAAATCTGTATAATTAACAGTAATGAAGAGGTGATGGTGAATGTGTGTGTGGGTTGATGGCAAGAAGGAATAGATATTATTTTGGGGATGTGTTTATTAGCAAGTGAGGAGGCATAGGTAGAGTGAGAAAGTTGGAGAATGTAATCTTCGTGTATAGATGAAATTACTGGTGAAATGATCAAGAACGGAGGCGAAATGGTGATTGAGTGGATTTGGAAGTTGTGTAATAAAGTCGTTTATGGAGGGTACAGTCTGAGGATTGAGAAGATTAGGGTAATAATAACCTTTATATAAGGGTAAGGGAGATAAGGGGAACTGTAGAAATTTCATGGGAATTAGTTTATTGAGTGTTGTAAGGAAGATATATGCTGGTATTTTTGCTGAAAGACTGCGTCGAGTGACTGGCTGACTGATTGGTGAAGAACAAGGTGCGTTTAGAGTGGTAGAGGATGTGTGGATCAAATCTTTACATTGAAACAAATGATTGAGAAAATGAGGGAGAAGAAGAATAAATTGTATTTAGGTTTTATGGATTTGCAACAGGCGTATGATAGAGTTAATAGGGAAGCTTTATGGCAGGTGTTAATGATATATGGTGTTGGTGGTAGGCTTCTGAATGGAATCAAAAGTATGTATGACGATAGTGAAGCGTGTGTAAGAATAAATGGTGTCAAAAGTGATTGGTTTATTATTAATAGCGGAGTGAGGCAGGGTTGTGTTATGTCTCCTTGGTTATTCAATTTGTATATGGATGGGGTTATGAAAGAATTGGAGATGGGATGATTTGGTTTTGTGTGGCGAATTTGAAGAGAGTTTGAGAGGATTGGTAGAGAGATTTGGCAGGGTGTGTAAAAGGAGGGGTTTGAAAGTAAACGTAGATAAGAGTAAGGTTATGGTTGTGAGTGAGGACAGTCCTCAGTGTGTAGTTATGTTAGATGGTGAGCAGCTGGAACAAGTGTCTGAGTTTAAATATTTAGGGTATATGTTGGATGAGAAGGGAACAGATGATGCAGAGTGTAGTAGGAAAGTTGTGAATGTGAAGGGAGGAAGGTGGCTGGTGCAATTAAGTCGCTGTAGAATGTAAAGGACCAAGTCCTGAGTGCGCTAGAGTCGTTAGCATGGATGTGAAAGGACTAAGTTTTGAGTTAATGTATAGTAGTGAGACTATGGTCTGGAATAAGAAGTATAGATCTAAAGTTCAATGTGTTCAGATGGACAATCTTAGGGGCGTGCTAGGTGTGAGAAGAATTGATAAAATGAGGAATGAACGTATTAGAGAGTTGTGTGGTGAGAGAATAAATGAAAGTATGTTGAGATGGTTTGGTCATGTGGAAAGGATGAATGATAGTCGGTTGGTTAAGCGGATGTATAGTGGCGAGTGTGTTGGGAACCGACCGGCTGGGAGACCGAAGAGAAAGTGGATTGAGTCAGTAAAGGAATGTCT
>JABUQX010078549.1:50000-55000 GCA_015478945.1 Trachelipus rathkii
AGGATAGCTCAGTTGTATAGCACCGGGCATATTGTCCTCACATGCGGTGGTTCAATCCCAGAGAAGGCAGTTAATTCTTTACCTTCTCATTATATGTTCTTTCTTTAACATCTTATATATATATATATATATATATATATATATATATATATATATATTATATATATATATATATATATATATATATATATATATATATATATATATATATATATATATATATATATATATATATATATATATATATATACAAATTATTTTGGATTATCTAACTAAAATGGAGCGTTCTTTTTAATTCTCATATTAATTAGGTTTTCACTTTTAAAAATACAATTAAGATTCCAATTGTTTATTAATAAAAATTTATAACCAATAAATTAAATCAATATTAATATAAAAGAAATGGAATAATGTTTAAACATTTGATTTTAGCGTTTAAAAAAGTATATTACTAAACTATGTTACTAAATAAATAGTAATTGGCAGCTTCACTTTGGCAAATGAGGGTGTCCATGGATCGATTCCCTGATCAGGCCTATTAAATGGATATCCAACTTTAATGGAAAGAAACGGGAGTTCTTTCAGTCCCACATTCAAATGAGCAGAAACAAATGTATGTGTGAAAGGCTTCTGGAGGAAGAACATGACAAAAGTGAGCTTAAGTTAGGGTTATGTTAGGTCCGTGTATTTATCGTAGATTCAAGCTTTTTTTCTTTTGTATCAAAGTTTAGCACTTAATTTTTAAATTAATTAAATGTCAGTTAGTTATCTTACAATTGTTTTAAGTTCAAAACTCATCAAAATGTAAAAAACATGTTATAATAATTATTAAAATAATTAGTTACCTATACAAGTCCAAATCTCCGTAAAAGAACTAAAAGTATTGGCAACTATAAACTCAGGAAAAGAGTAAGAGTCACATATTTTAATTTAAAAATACTGAAACTGCATTAAAATTTTTAATTTTTATAGTATGAGATGTTTGTGAATTAATAGAATTTTTTTCTGCATTTTCGGTATATGTATTTAAATGTTACTCTTTTCTTTTATATATATATATATATAGTGAAGAGAGAAAGATATATATATATATATATATATATATATATATATATATATATATATATATATATATATATATATATATATATATATATATATATATATATATATATATATATATATATATATATATATATATACCAGGGCTGCGGAGTCGGAGTCGTGGAGTCGTGCAATTTTCCAGGAGTCGGAGTCGGAGTCGAAAACTCTGTGCAAGTGGAGTCGGAGTCGGAGTCGAAGATTCCTGTGTAAGTGGAGTCGGAGTCGAAGATTCCTGTGTAAGTGGAGTCGGAGTCGGAGTCGGAGTCGAAAATTTAGAGAACTATTATTATTATTATTATTATTATTATTATTATTATTATTATTATTATTATTATTATTATTATTATTATTATTATTATTATTATTATTATTATTATTATTATTATTATTATTATTAAAGTTTTTGATTTTATTTCCAACGTTCTAAATATTTATTTTGTACATAATTTAATTTCCTTAAAATAATCTTTGAAAATAATATACAGGAGAAGAAGAAGATATATTTACATAGATTTCCCGACGCGTTTCGTCTCTATACTTGAGACATCTTCAGAGGATTATTTCTTGTAAGCGAATGAGTCTTTAAATTGATATATAATAAGTAAATCATATGATATTGAGTCTGACTGATAAATACATTAAATTTTATGTTAATGTCTGGTTGCGTGTTTTGATGTAGAAGGCCTCCGCAATTTTAAGTTTCTGGACTTCACACGATCCGTATAATATTGTGAAGTGTTTAGAAATATTACTAATAGTTGATTGACCATGTGCCGTATTGAAATGTTCAAAGATTTTGCTGGGACTGTAGAGGTTGATATGCCCTGTCCGACAATCTATTCTTCGTGTAACCAATATATGTCGACGTACAGTCTAACTCAGGGCAGTTAAATTGGTACACAACGTGATGGTTGTCGGGCAAAGCATCTCTTGTGCTAAAGGAAGATGCCAGTTGTTTGGACTTATGGTATAGTCTGACTTTAATTTTTGAGGTGTCTTTAGTTTTGAGGTGAGAATTCAAAATATTACGAAGGCACTTCTCTTCCTTATTGACAAATAGCATTGGAAGTTTTGAAGAAGAAATTTATCGAATTTTCCTGATTATTTTTACTTTCTTTATTATATAATTTTGTAAGGGTTTTATTAATTAAATTTTCAACTGAATATTGTGGATGATCACAGTTAATTAAATTTTACTTAATGCGGCAAATTTCTTCATCAAAAGTTTTCCAAGTTGAACATAGGTTGTATGCTCTGTAAACTAAAATTTTTACGATAGATTCTTTGTAAATAGTCGGTGAATAGGATCCATAGTTCATATACAGACCATTATCAGTGGGTTTTGACATGCATGCCTGTAGATAATGAGCCGTCAGAATTAACATTGATTTTGATGTCTAAAAAACAGATAGCATTATTAACCTAAGTTTCGTATGTGAATTTTAAGCATGACAACTCTTGAATTTTATTGATGAACTGATGTATATGATCTATGTTCCTAAAAATAGTGAGGGTGTCGTCGACATACCTTATGTAAAATACGGGGTTAAAGTTGTTTGTTTCACGAAGGATTTTGTTTTTCCAGATTGAACATATAGAAGTCAGCAAATGTAGGTCCAAGTGGTGAACCCATCGGCACTCCATCAGTTTGTAGATATATGTTTTCTTTAAATTTAAACGGTGTTTGAGTACAACAAATTAATAAAAGGTTCTCATATGTTGTTCTGATATATCTGGTGGGGGTAGGTTATTTGAGTGATACACTTCGTTAATTATTATGTCAATCGTATCAAGAACCGGTACATTTATGAACAAAGATTCTACATCAAGTGAGGCGAATATATTAGTGGCTTCAAGTTTTAAGTTTGATAATTTACATAATGATTCATTATTTGATTTAACTATGAAAGAGTTATTAAGATATGGTAGAATAATGCTGTTCAGATATTGGGCAATTTCGTGTGTAACCGTTCCGCACATAGATATTACAGGTCTCAAAGGTGAATTTTCTGAGTTTTTGTGTATTTTAGGCAATCCATATATATATATATTATATATATATATATATATATATATATATTTTTATATATATATATATATATACGGTATATATATATATATATATATATATATATATATATATATATATATATATATATATATATATATATATATATATATATATATATATTTTAAAATTATAAATTTTTTTTTTTTTTTTTTTTATTTCATAAGCGATTCTTTTAATGCTATTATTATTATTATTATTATTATTATTATTATTATTATTATTATTATTATTATTATTATTATTATTATTATTATTATTATTATTATTATTATTATTATTGAAACTGAAAGTATTAAACTGTTAATTTTATAATGGCTGTTTTATAATAAAAATAAAAATAATTTGCATTATAATTACGTTATACATTTGTTTCCGAAACTGAAATATATTTGTTTGTCATGTGTTGCGCCTGCATCTTTATGTCTTTACGGTATTTTACCGTATAGCATTTGGAGATTAGATTCATTGGAAAAGTGGTATAGTTTTTTATTCTCAAAAGCAAGCGAAAAAAAATTGTTGAAACAAAAAAATGTTTTACTGTAACTCTGTAAGCACTAATCTGAGTCAGAGTCGAAATTTTGAATTTGACTGCTGGGGTCGGAGTCGGAGTCGGAGTCGGAGTCGAAAATTTTTGTTTAAGTGGAGTCGGAGTCGGAGTCGAAAATTTTTGTTTAAGTGGAGTCGGAGTCGGAGTCGAAAATTTTTGTTTAAGTGGAGTCGGAGTCGGAGTCGGAGTCGAAAATCCAAATTTGAATTTAAGGAGTCGGAGTCGGAGTCGAAAAATTTATTTTACGACTCCGCAGCCCTGATATATATATATATATATATATATATATATATATATATATATATATATATATATATATATATATATATATATATATATATATATATATATATATATATATATATATATATATATATATATATATATATATATATATATATATATATATATTTATATATATATATATATATATATATATATATATATATATATATATATATATATATATATATATATATATATATATATATATATATATATATAGTATATATATATATATATAAAATATATATATATATATATTATATATATATATATATAGGTTGGGAAAGGAAAAACAAGCGTGCTTCTTTTTCAAAAAGTTTTTTTCATGAAAAAAAACAGCCTGAAAAAAAACAAGTAAAAATTTGTTTTTTTCGTTTTTTTCAATTAAGTTGTGGAATTTACATGTTTGAACAATTATATTATAAATTTTAGCAAATATGCTCTAATTTGGACATTTTTTGGTTCCAATTTCCTACAAGGTGGAAGCCCCTGAGTTTGTGTTCAAAATTTTTATGGGTTTTCCATATTTTTATTTTATATTCTGAATTTTGATATTCATAATATTTTGTTTGTGGCTTCATTAATGTTTTCTTACTCTGTTTCAGCTTTCAGTAACATTTTTATCATAATTATTTAATCAGAATTTAGAAATGCCACATGCAAAAAGTCGTGTGACTGTACTTTTTAAGGAAATAAAAGGTTGCAAAGGCCCTCGCATAAAATATAACTTTTGTTGTGTAGACGTTGCAAAACTAGTATTTATTGCTCATAATCTAGAACTAGGAAATTCTGAAAATTTGCCAACTGAGAGAGATGATTATGCTAAGGCAGCTAAGCTTAAGAGTCCTGTTACTGCCCCTGCTCCTTCACCACTGTCATTCTCACACGATACTTCATACGACTGAGATATCAGACTTATCAGTTATATCAAAATTAAATGTGGCTGATCACGCTGATGAGCCCAGTGATAATGAGCTTGACAGTAGTCACAGC
>JABUQX010078550.1:0-38311 GCA_015478945.1 Trachelipus rathkii
AAATTCACCCAAAACGAAATCAAATAAAATCGCCACGACACCCCCTGCAATAATTGTACAATCAATAATATTTTCAGTGAAACCATAGATTTAAAACGAGAAGAAGAAAATACCAGAGCCTTATTCATACATATGATTCCTAAACCAATTGAAAACATCAGCCTAAACACACCAGAGTAGACTCAATCATTACCACCAATAGTCCAACATAATATATGTCCATCCATTTGAGCTGGCGTGCTCCGACGGATAACTAAAACTGGTCTTAGTTTTTGAGCTGGCCCAACCGACCCCACCGCAGACTTATTTTAGCTGTTCATCAAGGGCCCCTTAATTAAACAGAAAGTTCTTAACTTAATGATTGACAATAACTTTCCCCCAATATAAGCGATAAGATAAAATCATTTAAACTTTTATAAATAAGAAATGTCGAAAGAAAAGCAGAAGATAAAGGGACAGCTTGACATTCTTTTTAGATCGCAAACAGTAGATCGATTAATTGATGAAAATATCCGTTAAAAATAATAATAATACCAATACCAAGTCCAAATCTAAAACTAAAGAAAACTAGGAGAAGTGTTATACTCAAGAGCCTGAATTGAAGTTATTGGAACCTTTGCTTATATCGTGTCGGATTTAGCGAACTTAACAGATAATATTAACTAGCTTTTCATTGGGATTGAATTGATTCAAAATGGATCATGATATGATACTCATACCTTAGCATTTATCAACTGCTGAAAAAAGATGGCCTAGTATAATGCTTCTTACATCGGGTATAACCACTAATTCTCTCAATAACTCCGGCGTCTCACAACATTAGATACAAGCCAGTAAGATATATTGAACACTTGAAGGAAACGGAACCATAGGCAACTCACCAAAGAGACCCATGATCTCGTACATTTCTAATTTGTACACATCTATTGAAACAAAAAACCAGAGCTAGAAAGATTTTTTCTTTGAATTGAGCTGGCTGAGTCTCTTCTTAATAAAAAAAAGGCACAAGCCGATTCAATATTCAAATTACAATGAAATTGTGACCTTTTTTTTATAAACATTTTTTTAGTAGCAGCAAACAATTCAAGCTAATGTGAAGACGATGCTATATTATTTAAGGATTCTAGATTTAACGTAAGTTTAAATTAATAAACTTATTAATTTGTTGCATTTCACATTTATATATTTATAAATAAATCATTATATTTGTTATTCATCAATTTGTTATAAATATTAAGTCCTTGAAACTCGTCTCCTGATTGATGCCTATTGAAGTGGCTACCAGTGAGTCGTATAAATTAATAGATTAATAAAGTTCAAGAGAAGCCTTTGTTCTATATTTTTAATTTACTTAAGATAATTAGTCACTGAATAATAAAATATCAATCATATGAAGCGGTTATGTATATTACCTTTAGAAAATATGTGGAAATAAAGGGTATATTCTATTAAATTAGGTAATACACGCACTTTTTTCTACATATAAAACATAACCTTTATATAATCTATTTGGAAGGATCATTTTTTGGAATTATAATAGATATAAATTAATGAGAGATAAACCAACAAAAATTATTAAAAACAATATCTTTCACAATCATGATAATAAATTGGTACATAATATAAAATCTATTTATATTAAAACAGAATTCCAAATCGATTTGCTTTTATTCTACTTACTGTCTTAAGTAATAATAACATAAATTTCAAAATTTTATAATAGAGGCATGAGTGAATAGAAACTCTAATACATTACTCTGGAACTTCTCCCCGGTTTCGAGGTTACATTGTGAATAATTCATGTTCCTTATTTACACAAAAATTTATTACTGACTTAGGTCATAAAAGCAAACTAAAATTGTTAATCTCCAAGTCCCATACTTACAAGTATAAGCAAAGCTAGCCCCGTTGGAGAAACTCCACCCGAAAACCAATCTGAGAGAACTCAATAAACCGATCAGTAATAGAAATGAAAGAGAAGTTGGCAACACTTTATCACATATTGTTATCACGGCCTATTAATTTCAATATAATATCTGAACATATCATTTAACTGTATGGAGTATTACGTATTACATATTAATATACTTATCTTAGATAAATAACATTATTATATAATTTTACACAATCAGTAGTATTTTATTATGTTATAGTAATAATTAAAAATTAGTCTTTTATCTTTCAGTAATAAATTATAATCTATGATATGTTCATATAATATATATACTTATGGGATGATGTTAGAACTTACTCCTTATCATTGTAGATTAAAATCTAGTTAATCAACAAAGGTCAAGTTGGTATAAGATAACTACAATGAATCAATCTCAACACTATCAATTTAAGATTCTATATTAAATAAAGTACACAAATTTTGAAGTTTAATCCTATATAATAAGTTGAATGAGCTGAAAATGTTTATTTGAATATATGAAGAAACGAAAAATGGAAAAAAAAACTTCTTGTCAAAAAGTATATGGATCATATTCTTGTTTTGTGTGGCCACAACCAATTTCGAAGGTCGTTTAGACAAGCAGAATGAAATAGAATTGACCAGAGATATATGAGTACATGAAACTAGAAAAAGAACTGAGTAGTCACTTCGGCCGTTTGCAAATTAACTTTTTTGAAGTTAATATCCATGTTTGTTAAAGTCAACAGCATCGTTTTCCACATGCTGAGTTTCTTCTAAGAAAGTTCTGTATGTTTGTTCCAAGTATAGGAAGCACTGCATATACTCATACATATTGTATATAATATATATTAATAGATATATATATATATAGGTACTTACTTGTATAATTGCAAGTAAAAATAATAATTTTACTCTTACTACTACTAATTATACTATTCATTATATTGGTTACCCTCCAGTAGAATATAATATATTATAATTTTATAACTATTTTTTATTAAACTTCATACTATTATATAAAAGCTAATCAAAATATCTATATCATAACATAGTACTCTAATTACTTAAATATTATGGCTCTACATAGTATTATAAAACATATACCATTCTTCAACTCCTGATAAATAATGATATTCGACTCAAAGGTATATTCCATAGTATGAATCGACGTTCAATTCACGAATGAAGATAGAATCAACCACGTTCTCTTTAAAAGCTCAAGTGGCTAAAAACCAAAGAGAAGGCTTGGGGGTCAAACCGGAATAATAAGAGAAACTAGTCAGATGTGCGAAGATCTATTGGGAGATAGATAGGAATGAAATTGCTCAGAGAGAAAAGATTTTGTTTTGCCGGAGCTAATTTTTTGTTATTGGAGCAAATACGCTATCAGAGAGGACTAAACTATTCTGAAGAAGCTCGCGCAAACACTTTGCTTTGGAGATATAGTGTCTTGGTATTATTACAACTTGTAACCGCCGACGAAAAGCATAGGAGTGTTTAGATTTATTAGGTTGAAGTCATTCAACACCTGTTTCTATTAGAGGTAATGGATAAATGGTCATATCATCCCTGGGAAGTAAAAAAATATGTTTTAAAGGATGCTGCGAAATATTTTTTTCCAAATTCGTTGTAAAATTTAAAATTTAAGCGTTTTTTTAAATTTAAATATCGTTTAAAGATCTGGAATGTGAGAATGTTAATACTTTCCAAGACAATTTATAGCAATACTTTTCTTGGGAACAAACATAACATCACAGCTTTTAATTAAAATAGAAAATTTTTGAGATGTATGAAAAGATAAGATTACTAATTGTCATTTAAACATTAAATAGCAATGTAACGCATTTTTTTTGGGCTACAAAACCTTATCTTTCAAGAGTATAGTTCTACCTCTTGATAGTTTTGATGAAGATAAAGAGCCATTTTTGGTGGTGAAACTGCAAATTCTTCGAAATGTCATTTCGGTGTCGAGTCATTGAAAGAGTATTTTTTCTGCTATTTACAGCATAGTCTTAGAAGTATAGTAAATGAAAAGGAATTAGCTGCTTTAAGGAAATAGCCAACAAGACACCCCCTATACATATCATAAATCATTTTCTATTTCGGAAAAATCGCTCGAAAGACCAAGTAATGTGTTGATAAGTATTAAACCTATGTCAATCACCAACGTACCACCCGCCACCTATGTGTATCAGGTGATTATGAGTGATATAGTTTTTTATATAAATTAATAATAAAAAATAATATAAATATATATTAATATTAATTATTAATATTATATATTATATATATATATATATATATATATTAATAATTAATATTAATTAATATATATAATATATATATATATTATATATATATATATTATATAATTAATATATATATTATATATTAATATATATAATATATATTAATATATATTATTCAATATAATTAATATATATATATATATTAATATTAAATATAATATATAATAATATATCATATTATATTAATTAATTATTAATAAATATAATATTAATATAATAATATATATATATATAATATATTATTATATATATATATATATATATATAATAGTATAATATATTAATATATATATATATATAAATTATTAATAAATACAGTTAAATAATGTATTTTTAATATTTATTTTATATCTTTAATTTTCTTTATCTTTAGTTTTATTTTTCCAACTTAGATAAATGCATAATTTCTATCCTATTAATAAATAAAATAAAAATAGTTTAATTATATATATACAATATTTATATATCTTTAATATTAAATTTAAACTACAGGATTGTATTGCTAAAGGGAGATTATTCGGTTTATATCACCACCAATTAATGTGTGGTATTTCGTCATCTAATTTAAAACCGCAGAATTTTTGTGTGCTTTTTTGATTGCATTTTATTATATTCTTATAAATATTAACAATAATTTGGTCAAGATACAAAAGTGGTCATAATGCCTCAATCTAGACGAACTAAACCAAATCGTAAACCTTAAATGGTTTATTTATAATTACCAATAAATAAAATAAATAACTCACAAATGCAATAAATTAATTAATAATTTTAATAAATAATAGTTATATATATTATTATATGGTTTATTATATTTTACTATATATTTTAACCTTGGTAAAAGAAATAATAGAAACCTGCTTGTGAATAAATTTTTTTTATCCTAATTATAACTTATTTAAAATGAATTTTATATGATATATAAGTTACAGTATATATATATAAATAATAAAATAATATATATATATAATATATAGAGCAATATAAATAAATAATAAAATTTTATATATATTACTGTACTAATAATCTTTATATAGAAATAATCAAATTAGGGTCGTCAGCCATATATAGAATCAGCGATATTAAGTAAATATTAGTAATGTATATATAATTATATATAATATAATAATATATATATATATATAATTAATATATATATATATATATATATTAATATTAGTAAAAAAAGCCCTTGATTGCTCTTTATTAGAGTTTTTTTAAGAGTTAAATAAGTTTAGGGTTTTATAATTGTAATATAATCACAATTATAATATAAATAAAAATCACTAAATTCATATATAATAAGTAAATTTAAATAATTAAATTAAATTGTTTTAATTTCTAAGAAATTATATGATATATATATATATATATATATATATATATAGGTAATATGAAGCTTGATGATAAATATTATATAATATTAGGTGCTCAAAGCACTCTATATTATACAACTCATCTTACGTTATGCTAACTCCGTGATTTTAATGGAATACATTAATGACTATTACACTAAAATAGCCTCATTAAATGTTTGCAATCTGAAATTTTTCTTAACTCTCTTCAATCTCTCTCTCAAGCCTCGAATATTTTCATACTACACCTAGGGTTGGTTTTTTATTTATTTAATACATTTAGTCAGATTATACTTAAACCAATACCTCTGAATGTATTCTATTTTCAAAGAAACCACTTTTGGAACATCTTTCAAATTAGTCTCATGCATTGTTTTTAACAAATACAAGAGTTTTTATCTGATTATTTACAAAGATGATATGACAATATAGTGAAGATGTTTCATTATTATATCTTAACTACTATACTATATATATAATAATTGCATCACATATTAAAAAAGATATATATTAATATAATAATACAATTAGCTAATTTTGTAGGATAATATATATATATATATATATATATATTTGATTGTTAGTATATTATATATATGGACCTACTATAATATTGATTACGTATCTGAACCTGGAAGCACAGATTTAAGAATCGAGGGCAATGAACATTCGCTGAAGAATACTAAGTTGCGGAATGAATCGGAAGTAATCGCTGGTATAGTTTGGAACAAAATAATATGAATATGGAGCCTGTTCTTTGGAACAGGAAAGTGAATCGCGTGTAATCCACCACTCAACCGCAAGATTTTATACCAAAAGGGAACGGAGAAGTATATAAGAGGTTAGAATCAAGCCATCTAGTAACTTTTTTGTCAACTCCTGATTCTTTATTCGGGCTATATTTACATTTATAACCAAATGAATGTTACATTGGAAAACCAAACCTCTAATTTTTTATTCGATAGCTACTTCCTAATTTATGATATTTCAAAA
Source organism: Trachelipus rathkii (assembly GCA_015478945.1). Classification (NCBI taxonomy): domain Eukaryota; kingdom Metazoa; phylum Arthropoda; class Malacostraca; order Isopoda; family Trachelipodidae; genus Trachelipus; species Trachelipus rathkii. The sequence continues at coordinate 6,573 of JABUQX010078550.1, forward strand.
ACAAAAATATGTCGAAGTCTGTCGTATTGATTTTTAATTTCAGTTTTCCTGAATTCTAATGAATTAAGATTAATTCAAAGCAGAAATAAGCATAGTTGTTATGGAAAATTTAAGATTGCGCGCATCTTTAACGGTAGACAAAGTTCTCCAGGTGCCCCATTTTCAAATTAAAAAGTTACGCAATTTGTTATATCAGTATTAGGATTCAAGTGTCTCTATAGGTGCAATCATTTGTCAGCGCAATGTGGTTTCGTTACACTCTCCATTTGATTTCTATATTGAATGGATTGATCTCATTATGACTACTCAATTAAGAAAAAAATATATACCCGTGAACTTCGTAAGTGTTTAATCTTTAAAGGTACATTAATATAAAATAATTATTGTGCATTTGATTTGTCAGGCAAACTTGTTTAATCTAATTGGAAATCAACTGCTAATGTGTGAAAAGGGGGTAATTGAATATAAATCTATCCTGCGGTATTGTTTCAACCTTTATGCGCTTTTACACTTCGATCTCACAGTCGAGCCAACTCAATATAAGTGAAGCTAACATTGTCTTCAATAAGAAATATATGGTTAGAAGGAGTTAAAGTTTTCCTCTATAAATTCTTGTTAAAGTATAAGGGCGATAACACACCTAATATGACTGCGAGGGAGAAACAGGCTCTATAAGACCATCGAACCCTGGATGTGGAACAGGAAAAATTTAAAGTTTATCTTTTGCTCTGCCAATTAGTATATTGCTGGAGGTCTTTATATCCATGCGTTCTATAATTTTATATTCAGATTCTATTTTTTCTCTTACTTATTTATGAGTTTATGTATGCCGATATAATAATCTCAAACAAACTACAGAGTAAATCATGAGAAAGAGAATATCTCATATCGCAAACGGTTAGGGAAGTGGAATGTTAGTTGTTTGTTTTTTAAGATTAAATTACAAATCTCGTTACAACTATTAAGACAATTGATTTCCAAATTTATTTTCTATATGGTTACACTTTAGAGCAATGAGTACACAAAATTTTACATTTTCCCATGTTTGTCAAGTGAGCCATAGCAGATGTTCATTCAGGATATTACTAACCAGATGTAATAGCAGTATCATATGCTTTCAAAATTTTTCTTTACCAGTAGTGTTTTTGCCTTTAAAATCTATTAATAACCAATAAATGTCAATACATCTAATGAACAAAAGACAACAGTACTGCCATAAAAAATTGCCCCAAAATTGTCAATTAACATTATCTATAAAACTTATTTGTTGTACTTTAGAAAAATAACAAAGATGTCAAAAATAGCTATTTCTACGTTAAATAGCCTATTTAAAATTTGCCTTAATATAAAAGATAATAAGAAAACCAAAATGCTGTTTATCGCAAAGAGCTCTTCATAAAAAATATTTTGTGACATCCAGTACTAAAAAAATTTATGATGACCACAAGTAATATAAATCAATGGCTAAATTCGGTTCAAATAATATTTTCCCATAATGATAAGTTGAATTTTATTAGCATTTATTTTTTATTTTTTTTGCAAATGAGGCTCAGATAAAAAAGTAATAACTATTTCAAGTGATATATAAAATATACTTATGTAGGTCTAATCCATTATCCAGAATGTAGAAAAATAAATATAATAAGTAAAAATATAAGGTATAGAGCTAAAAATATCAATTATTTATTCTTTTTTACTAATAAAATAAATATAAATATTATGTGCATTATGCTATTAATATACCTATGTATATACCTATTATATATATATAATCAGTTTTTACTTTTTAAAAAAATTATATTATTCATATTCTCATTTGAGTAGTATATATTAATATGATATATATAACAAGAAAATACAAATGAGAATAGGTATAATTATCTCTTAAAGTAATATAAATTAGGAAATTTAGCGAATAGATTATATAAAATATGTTGGAGGAGTAAAAAATAAATATAAATAAACAGTTATTCGTCACTAAAAAACCAGTTATATTCAGATTAGAGCTCAACAACGAATATCTATAGCATCGCCGGTCACCAATAATCCAAATTTATGGAAAATGATAATTAATATTATATTATATTAGTATATATATATCTAATATATGTATAGAAGAGAGAGATTGATGAGAGATGGAGGATGAAGATGAGAGGGAGAGAGAGAGAGAGATGAAAGAGAGAGAGAAGAGAGAGAGAGAGACAGCAGGAGAGAGACAGAGAGTGAGAGAAGCTTTCATTATGAGGAGTTTCATCGATAAGTTGCTACCGCCCTTTCTTGCCCCGCCGTGCGCCCTTCTCGGCTACGTGACGACCCCCCGCTCACCGCAGAGGGGTTGCGGTCAGAGGGCGTTATTTTTACGCCACTTGTGTATGTCCATTTATCATTCGTAATATTACAAACACAAAAATTAGAAAAAAAATAAAGATAATCATTTTGATTATTACAATCTCGCCATAACCGGTGAGATACACTTGCCCCTGTGGGATCATGAAAATGGACCACATCCAAAACAAGTATCGATGTAGAACTTCACCTTTCTACAAAAGCATTTGTTGGACCAAACCACTTCATCAGCCCCCAAAAATAAGAACTCACAAAATAAAAAACAAAAAAAAAAAAGACAAAAATAAAAAGTTTTTGCCGTACAAAAAGGTTGAGAAAGCTTGAAGGTTATTATTCCACAATGACGAAAGCTATCTTGTAATATATTTCTTTTAAAAATGTTTTTAAGTGTGGTGTGTATATAAATAGATTCATAGCATAAGCTGACAAAGTGAAATCATAGTATATATAATATATATTTATTATCTTTATATATATATATATAATAGTTATACATATAATATAATATATATAATTAACTTATTTATATATATAACTATTGTATAACTTGAATAGTAAGCTTATAGTACTAACCTTAATATATACTATATATATTTATATATATATAATTACTCCTATAACTCTATATATGTATCTTCTATCTCTTTACCATCTTTGCTCCAAGATCTGGGGTCATACAAGGTGCATAATCTATTGCATCGGCAAAGAAACATGTAGTAGGAAGAAATTGACAAAAGTCGAAAGGAAAGCCCAGCCTTACCGCATCCCTGCGATTGTACCATTAATTAGTTAAGGGAGAACTTGTCGCGATCAGAAAAAAATCCACCCTTAGAGCTCCAAGCGATCACCGCGACGGACTCCACTCCCTATGGTTAAAATAACGTCAATGTAAGGGTTCATTCCCTTGGCCCAGGTGGTGGGCCAAAACCATGCCCCCATACAAAACCCCGCCCCATTCACTCACATTATGACACCTTTTATTCTCGCGCTAATGCCAAAACTCTCATTATCTCTCCCTTCAGACATTCATTCACTGACTCATTTTGGTTTTCTCATTCAGGGTCTACAGCGCGTTTGTTTCCCAACACCACTCTGGGCCACTATACATCACGTTTTTAACCAACGACATATCATTCATCCTTTCTCCACATGACCAAACCATCTTCAACATACTCTCATTTACCCCGTTTCTTCACACCACACAACTCTCACACCCTGCCAAATTCATCCCTCATTTATTCAATTCTTCTCACACCTTTAGGCATGCTCCCTAAGATTTTGTCCGAGTCTTTTGAACACATTTTTGAACTTTAAATCGTATACTTCTTATTCCACGCACCATAAGTCTCTAAAGGACTAACTATACAAGTAACACAGATTCCTGTTCATCCCCACCTACAATTTTTCATTAAACCCCTCATCTACAAAATTGATTATAATCCCAAGGAGACAACACAACCCTCTACTGCTCTCACTCCTATTATCCTAAAACAATCCACAATTCATTTATTCTTAAACACCCTTCAGTATCGTAAGACCTACTTTAATTCCATTCAGAAGCAGCCTACCACGACCACCATATATCCACTAACACCTGTCCATATTACGCTTCTCCTACTTATAACATCATACGCTGTAAATACAAATCCATAATATACTACTACAATTACAATTACTCTATATTCTTCAAATTTAACCCTATTAATCCTATATTACGCCTGTTGCAAATCCATAAAAAAACCTAAATAACCAAATTTATTCTTCTTTCTTTTCCCTCCATTAACTATCATACGCCTGTTGCCAAATCCATAAAACCTAAATACAATTTATTCTTCTACTCTCATTTCTCAATCATTTGTTTCAATGTAAAGATTTGGATCCACACATCTTCTACCACTCCTAAACACACTTGTTCTTCAACCAATCAGTCCTTCAGTCACTCGACGCACTCTTTCGACCAAAATACCAGCAATATACCTTCCCTACAACACTCAAACTTATTCCCCTATTAATTTTCTACCAGTGTCCCCTTTTCTCCTTACCTCATAATAACGGGTACTATTTACCGCGTCTCCCAATCCCTTGGAACTTATACCCTCCATAAATGCTTTATTACACAACTTCCAAATCCAATTCATCACCATCTCGCCTCCATTCTTTGATCATTTCACCAAGTAATTTCATTATTACCTGCAGATTTACCGTTCTTTCAACTTTCTCACTCTACCTATCCCTTCTTACACCATCAAATCCACACACATTCACTATCACATCATTACTGTTAATATTGTGCAGTTTTTCGAAGTGTTCTTCCACACTCCCCTCAATTCATTTCATCAGTTACAAAAGACCCATCCCTATTCATTATTCTCAGCCTCGTCCCAACTTAATTTCTACATTCTGTTAACCTGTTCCCGCTTCCATATCAGAAGAGCTTTCCTGTTCCCTTGTATGTCCCATTTCATCCTCCTATTATTATATATATTATATATATATTATGTACTATAGGTATTATATATATAGTATAGTATAATAATATAATAATAGTGATTCATATTATAATATATATATAACTTTTTATACTTATATAATAGGTATATTTAATCTATTTGGTTAGGCCTACATTTACTAGGCAAACGTAATAATCCATATAGGTGTAAGTATCCATGTTTGATTTTCTCCTTACTTAGTTTATGGTTTGATTAGTGTGTAGTATGACAGCAGTAATTCTGGATTATTTATACTCATTAAAACCTAGCTATAACCTAAACTAGGAGGGGGTAAACCGAGACCATAACCTATATTTGAAATGAGCTTGATGCTGTGACTTGGCTAATCTAGAAATGCAATTGGCACGCTCAGGAACAGAAATAGGAAGATACCAATAAGATATAGAATAAATAGGGTTATATTTTATCTATCATTTTAAGAAGAAAAAGAGCTGAAAACTATACGTCCATATATACTTATATATATATATTATAGATATATATATATTATATATATATATATATATAGGCCCTTAAGTATTTAGCAGCCACATTTCATTTTTCTTCTATTATTAATCCAATACTTTCGAACGAGTTAAGAATTAAATTTTAAAAAGTGATAGAAGCTTTTGAAAAGAATAAATAACTATTTTATTTATTAGTTTTAATAATGTTTTTTTCGTCGTGCAATTTTTTGTAAGCTTATTATTTATTTATTTATTATTATTATTTAACATGACTGAATTTTGATTTTTTTTTTCATTAATTGTTTTTCAGTAGTTGATTTTACAGTTAAAGAAACACTTTCAGTATTTTTCTGAAGGATAATAATTTTATTTAAAAAAGTCCACTGTGCTAGACCCATATCTAACGAAGTGAAGAGAGAGCGGCAAATACGCCGCTTTAGTGGGGGATGTTGGGATGCATATAGAGGGGAGGTCAAAGAGCCCCACCCTGGATCAAAAATTATATATATAAAAAATATCAAATAATCTATATTTATTATCAGTATATATATATGATAAAGACCAAGTTATGACATTTTTAAAGCTTCACAGTTTTCTACATTTAGCTATCTAATTAAAAAAAAAACTTTATGTTGCCTAAATGTATATCGTATAAAAGTGAAAAGATAGCTGTGAAATACCGCTAAGGTTCCTATATATATATATATATACTATAATATATATATATATATATTATATTATATTTATAATATATAATATTTATATATATATATATATATATAATATTATTAATTAATTAAGTATACTACTATTATTTCAGAAAGTCCTATAACCAAGTTGGATTGTAAAACAATATAGCTATCAACCAAAAAATTTTCTTTGTTTTAGTAAAGTTATTCTCAGAATTTATTACTCGATTTCTCAAAATTTGGTACAAAATTATTAACAGATTTAAAAGGATCTATTAAAGTACATTTTCCACGAAAAGTAGCCCACACTCAATACCATAATAATGGAAATAAAAAGGAAAAACGTTTACAGCCTCTCAAAGTTTGCCATTTTCCCAAAGACCTCTTTCTGGAAAAAAAAAAATGAAAGTCTTTTCAAGATCGGTTTAGGACCATCCTAATAGTTAGTAGTTTAGGCGTCCAAAAAACTTGAGACCTAAAACCTGCATGGATCTAGTTTCTATGTCGAGGTTTTACAGCATAGTACAAGATCCCATCCAAGGTTAGTGTCTTTGTGGTGTAGGGGGACCCATACTATGTTGTCACTATTTATGTTTTGTCTGGACTCGCTACCTAGTTCTAAAATAAGAACAAAGAAAAATAGGGGACAGTAGAAAATATATGAAGCAATGTGTTTTGTCCTCAGTTATCAACCTCTACACCAAAATATGCTCTATTTCAATCCACGAAAAACAGAAGAGGAGTCTTGTCGCCACAATTCCGACACGACTCATTCTATCAACTGTATCCCTTCTAAAAATACAAATTCCCATCACAATGAAGCTCGACAAATTTTCAGTGATATTAACAACTTATTAGTTTGATGGTCACACATAGCAGTTAGTAGCTATTAACAGTTTGAAAACTACTATCAACTAAAAACAATGCTAATTTGGCTTTGATCTAATAAACTATATTGATACCCAAACCCATCCAACCACTTTTCTTAAATGTTGCAATGAGTCACACTCAACAACACCTTCCATGGCAAACCATTCCAAATTTAACCTCTGTTGCTAAATGTATGCTTTCTTCTATCAAGATCCTCCTCTCTTCTTATTTCTTCAATACGTTTTAGATTCGTCTTATGCTCTTACTATAAAGAGGAGAATTATTTTGGTCTCTGTTATTATCAACTGATGAAATATTTTGTTAGACTTGTATCATGTCCCCTCTGAGAAATCGAACTTCTATAGAAAACATTCCTTCCTACTCCTTCAGCCCTCTTCCTCATAGCTCTTTACCCTCAAAACCCAGAAATCATCCTTGTTTTGCTCTACGTTAGTCACTCTCTCTTAGCATACTCCTCGCTCCTTTCTCTTTAAATAATGGCCCAAATGTGACACAATACTGTTTATGCCTAAATAGACTATTATATAGTTTTTACTTCATTACTTCTTGCTCTTGGTAAACAACATGCGATTTATATGGTACCAGCACTTATTAGCTTTATTCTTGCTTCGCAATACACGTCGCAAATTAGTTACTTCTTCAAATATTAACTGCTTAATAAATTCACAACGGGCTAAATATTTTATCCTGGTCACAAAATCAAAGACACGATCCCCTTAAAAAATATTCAAGTAGTTAAAAGTTATTATTTGAGTATACCTAGTTTTATTTTACGTTTACATATTTTTTTTTTTAACTATTAAAAAATTTTCATTTGCCACTTATCTGCCTCGACTCCCAAGAAGTTTTATCATTATTAGATCATTTTTGAATGCTTTGTATACATTCCTTCACTATTCCTTTAACTGAACGGTGGCCACTTGGCATCATCCAGCAAACTCTTTAGAAACATTGCATTGTGTAAGTCCTCTGGTCTTACAATCATTCGATTATATATTATGAAGGCATCAAACAGTATGCCACCAACTACTGATAACCCGATTTGAGACATGAACCATCTCAATATTTTTCTCGATCGATTGGACCTTACATTCCAGAACAGAGTGATTTCTTTAACACACTGTTTTTCTATTCCCAAACCAGTGATTCGATCCCCAACTAAATTGTACCTACTCCACCATAAGGAAGGAAATAATACACATTGCATATATTCTTTTATCAGTATCATATTGTTTTTGAAGAACACTTATCAAAAAGCTTTGCTAAAAAATAAAGTTCAATAAAATATATAATATTCCATCGATCTCATCAGTTCGCAAATTAGATTATATGTGACTATAGTATGGTGTGTTCAGTTTATTGTAAGTATTATACTTAACAAATTTCTTAATAATGTAACCTGTAAATGTCTAATGCTTAATTGTCCTAAAATACCTTTGATCTCTGGGGGGCCTCAGTTGCAGGTTTTTCAAAGAAAAACTTGAGGATATAATAGAATAGAACTTATGGAAGGTAGAGGCTAACTTTTTTTTCTAACTAATGACAACTATGAGATATTAGAAAGAATTAATAAAATTTTTTTCTATTTCCTATTCTTTGAATTACTGATTGTGTTAATCTATTAGTCTGTGTTTTTCATACACATCTGTCTAGAATAAGGCACTTCATTGTAAAATATATTACCTAAATATCTTTTGAAAATATTGTTTAAATTTATTTTATTTATTAATAATTATTGTGTTTTAAAATCTAAAATAACACATTGTAGAGTTAATAATTATATAAAGTAATTTATAACATATTTTTCACTCGTGTGTTAAAATATTTGATGTAAATTTTAATCTGAAGCCAATTTTCTACGTTTTGAAAGAGACAAACTAATTAAATACATGTGTATATATATTATAGGTAACAACGATATCGGATGAACTTTATACAATTATTGGATAAAAATCTATATTATATATGAAAGTGTTATATAAAAATATATAAAATTACTGAATTTTATATATTTAAATCAACATGTGGCAGCGTTTGCATTTTAAGATATTACAAAACATCTATTTTGATTTTTAGTAAAACTTATATATATATATATATATGTTGATACTTAAGTGAATGTAGTTTTATTAGTAAATTTAATTGTAATAAAAATACTTATCAAAAATACTTATCAAATCAAGGACAAACAGGTCTTTAAACCAATCTGAGGCCAATTCAGTATTTTTTAATAAAATTTCGTAGTAAGTCCTAGTTTTAACTTTTTCTTTATAGAGCAAATAAAATAAAAATAAAATATTATATATTCTCTTTATTTACTATTTTTATTCTTGCTGTAGATTTTCATACATAAATTTGTCATTAGTAGGTCAACTTATATTTTATAAATAATTAACCCTTCAAATTTTTATTAATAAATTTTATTTATTTTATTAAAACTCAATATTTTTATAAATAACATATTTGGAATATTAAATATATTATAGTAAATTTATAAAACTAAAATTTTCACTTTTTATTTTAAAATAATTGTAATTTATTAACTTCATGTTAATTATCTAACTGTTTTGTTTTACAAACTATTGTTATATAAATGGGTAACAACGATATCAGATAACTTACAATTTATGCAGAAAAAATTAAAAACCATATCTGAAAGTTACCCAAAAATGGACTATTACTTCAATTTTTTTATAACAATTCTGTGAGCATAGAGTTGCTTTTAAAAGAATACAAATACAATCCTGATTGATTTATTTTTAGGAAAAACTTGTAAACTCATTATACTTAAATTACCCTATATTTTATTATATGTTTCACATACCTAACATTTCGTATATTGCCCTGATTAACTACATGATAAACTTGTAAAATAAAATATAATTTTAAGGAATATTTATTATAATATAGTTACATATATTAATTACCTAGAAAATAAAAAATTAACAGTGAAAAAATATATAATTCACCAACTCTGTATCTATATCAAAATAGTTGAAATTAGCAGACTTTTATTTTTTCAAATATGTGTTAAATATGTTTAGTATACTATAGTATGTATATGCTTTTAGAATAAAAAAAATAACTACCATTTCATATTCCAAAATTAATTTTTTTTTAATATTAATAATAGATTTGTAATTTTAATCATTGTTGGTATTATATAGTATTAATATAAAGTGACCAGAGGTGACGCTTTATAGATGGCGCTCGCAGTTTCGCAGTCCCTAAATAAATAAAAAGTAAAAAAAATAAAAACAGAGAAATTTCAATCTCACTCGTGAAGTGAAAGCAGCGTATGTACTACAAGTCTTGTGGTTAGATAATCGGCTTAAATTCTAGAAGTTTCGTGGAATACTCTCTTTTAAAAATACTCACATTAAATTTTAGTGTGGTACAGAAATACCCACTTCAATAGGAAGTTTACCGCGCTTGTTGAAAAATAACTTTGTGAGTTTTTATTTAAACTTTTTGTCATTAAAATGATCGATAGTTAGAATAGGATTAATTTATTTATTTGTTTTCATGATATACACCGTTCTGAGAATTTAAGATAACATTAAAAATAGGCAATAGTAAAAATTTTTTGCTTCCAAAAAGTACTTAGTGACTAAATCACAGGTATCCTAAAATCTATGGTCCGGTATTCACCCCTCAACCGTTAAAAAATGATGGATCGATTTAGGTGAATTTGAATTAACCTCCATTATTGTTTTTTACAGTTAATTTTTAAAATTATTGTTTAATATTGACATTTTTTAATTTTACTATATAATTGTTAATAAATTTAATTTAAATATGAATATCTTATATAAAATAAAAAATATTAAAATATAATGATAAATTTATATAAAAATTACGAATTACACCTCAAAAAATATGTGTCAAATTTTAGAACGATATTGGGTGAATCAGATAACCTTACTTTATTATTCTTATTTTTATATATTAAATCATAATTGAATATTTTATATATACTTACTAATTTTTATTAATGATTATAGCAATTATTAATATTTAATGTAAAATAAATTAAAATTATAAAAATATTGAATTTATATTTATACAGATAAAAGAGGAGAGGAATTTTAGAGAGATGGCACCGATTTCACACCCGCGCTCCCAAATGGTCGCTCTGAGTGAGCTTTATTTTAACTGTTAATAAAACTGTTTATTTAGAATAAGCGGTATATTATTTTTTTGTGCTATACTCTAGAGCCATACTATCTGCATGGACACTTTTGCTAATATTTGCAGATAAAAAAATCAAAAGAGTGGAATAGAGGGGAAGTCAGGATGAGCTGTGTTATACCAAAAATGCGCGTCGCGAAGTCACATCGGATCCACGGCTCCTGAGACATCTTTGGAATCGTTCCCCATCACTTAAATTAGTTTTTATTTATAAATACTCTCACGTTAATAAGTTATTTGTTAACCAGAGGGTTATCACCCTCCAAATTTTTCCTATGAAAATTCGCCCTCTTTAGGAAAAAAATAAGTTATTATATACTAAAATATATTAAAAACTTGCATATAGATATATGTGATCCATTTCAAAATAATATTAAGCCATAATACAATAAATAATATATTATGAAATAATTTCTTTTATAATTTAGCTTATTTTTATAGAATTTTGTTAAATAACTTATTATTTTATTTACTATATATATATTATAAGTAATATTATATTATATATATATATATATTATATATATATATATATATATATATATATATTAGATATATGTATATATTAATATATATATATATTATTATATTATAATATATAATATATATTATTATATTAAAATAATTATAATTATATATATATTATAATATATTATATATATATATATATTATATTAGGATTTAGTAATTTATTTATTTTAGAATTGCAAGTTGCTGGAGGGTCTTCGCATGATGTTACTGGAGCATAGAGTTCTCTTGTCTGGAACTCCTCTACCTAGTCAGGCTTGACAGACCGATCATTCCATCTATATAGGCTCGGAAATATTACCTGTGGATAATTTCTTTATTTAAAAACAAAAAAACTTTGCTTTTTTTTTTTATCTACAAAATTATATCTAAATTTACGCTTAGTTATTGTAAACATGTGCAAATGTTGTGAACGGTCTGGTGCTTTGGCTGTAGCCCATATAAGAGAGACAATGGGGGAGGGGGGGAGGAGTCTTCTAGGTTGTTCTTCATAGTTTCCAACCCCCTAAATAGATAATTAATTATTATAAATTATTACTCATTATCTTTACTCATATAATTACTATTACTTTTACTAACCCAATTTATTATTATATTTATCATTATTATTTTAATAGATATTAGTCATAATATAAATATATAGGTTTATATATAATGTTAATGTATGATACTAACAATGAATTCTTTTTAGTCATATATAATATTATTATATTATATAGGTTAGGTTTTATTAATATTTTTCATTAGATTTATATATATATATATAGTGCAGATATAATATGATATAATATATAATATATATATATATGTTTTATAAAATTTAACTTAGAGATTATTCTACTCAAATTTAATAACTATTAGTTTCATGATCTATATTTATTATTTGTTTGACTTATTTTTTTGAAATTTTAGTTTCCTTTTATAGGATGTGTGGAAGACAATGCAGGCTCCTACAATATAAGACATATAATGTATTTATATGAAAATTGGATTATAGTTTCAACGTTGAGACACCTATAACTTTTTACATCCTCTTCTTATATCACTTGTTTTTTGCACTTTTTGTTTTCTCACTAATTATATATATAGGTTTATATTTTTTCTGAGTGAGAAATAAACTTTACATAATAAGCTTTACATAACTTTACTCTAAAATACTCAAAGTTATATATTATAAAAATGGTTATATAACAAATACTTTGAAGTTTTTTTTTATTTACTGCTAGAATTATAATATTTAATTTATATTTTGCATATAAAAATACTAAAGAGTGCTAGCGAAAAAACGTAAATTTCTTGACTTTTTATCCAATTCTCTGTGTAGGGAAGACCGGAAATTGAAATGGCAAGTGGAAAACTGTTTTTCAATACCTATTGATAACATAAATCGATATTAAATATGTTTTATCGAAATTAATAAATGTCTCTTCACTGTAATAATAATAATAGGTATGAGTAAAAAATTTAAATATATGAATTAAAGAAAATTAATTGGAAAATATTTTCTACTTAAAATGTAAAAAGCTAATACTATAAATTTAAAATAAATGATATTAATAATTGGATTATAATTTATCCTGTGAGTTGGATATTATTAGTTATAAATAATAACTATTTATATTTAATAAAAATCTAAATAAATATATGTTTTATAAATTTATACCTATTACTAGATATAATATATATATATATTATATATCATATCTTCTATATATTATATATATTACTAATTATATCAGCCAAAATTTAAAACTATATCAGTTAGAATAATTTGCTTGACTCTAACGGCAACAAACACTTTAGGAGTAGGACGTCATTAGCATTAGCAGTAGTCCAGGCCTCTTCAGCCTCTTAGGTGGTTCATGATCGGTGGGGGGTTCTCATTCCCCCCTAATCCCCATCAGCTCGATCCATAAAAAATTGTAAAGTTCAAGGATACAACATTTTCCATTTTAGGGGGCCTCAATCAATACATGGGGATGGGACAGACATGGCTGAGGTCACTCCATCCTCTCAGATACGGTCCCGTGCAGACTCCCGGTTACTGACTATCTATGTGTCTACTTCATAGCGGTGTTCATTTAGCTTTTCTCAAATACTTCTCTACTATATATATAAATTCTATTATCATATTTCTTTTCTTATACCATCCAAGTTTCACTCTTCTTTATATCTTCTTACTCTATCTTACTCTATCTTTTAAATCCTCTCATTATCATCTATATATTATATATTAATTAATATATATTATGATTACTCTAAGCAATCTGTATATATACACCCTATTGGATATTTCATTAAATATTTTAATAAAAAAAGTATATTTTCAAATAAAATTAACTCATAAAATTTAATATATTTTTATTAATAATAGCATAAATAAGTACTATCCGATGTAAAATATGTGTATAATTATAACAATAACTATATTCAATATACCTGTAACTAGTAGGTTTGTATATGGGTTCTAAACCTATTATTGAGATTCATTTGATCTGTAAGTCCCATTAGCCTAATAGCTATATGGATATAATAGAGTTATACTGGTATGTTTGTTTTGTAAAAGTTTACATTTACGTAGGTCGATTTATATATGCCATAGGCCTAACCTATATATATATATAGTATTTAAAAGCGGCCTATTATATATACTTATATATAAAGTGAATATGAATATATATAGTAATAGATATATATATATAACCGACTGAAGTAGTTTAAATATATAATATAAGATATAACACATACAGTTAGAGATTCTAATGTCATTTCTATATCTATCACTTACAAAAAATTATGTTTGAAACTATTTAATATTAACTATAATATATTTTCCTATATAGGTACATTCAATCAAAAGTTAAATATAAATTATTACTCATGTCAATTAATTTTGATAAATATCTTTATAAATAAAAAAATAATAATATTATTGAATATTAAATTAATTATGGTAATTGTTAGAGTATTACTGACTTGAGTTCACATTTATATATATTATACTATATATTAAAATATTAAATCCATTTTATTTACTCAAAAAAAATTGGTTTTAAAAAGTTTATTTTTTACAGCAGCTCTATAAATTTTAGAGTGTTTAAAATTTTTATATGGATAAATATATTTAATATAAGTAACATTTCTGAAAATCAAAATGGACTTTTTTCCATTCGTGAAGGGATGAGGAATCACTTTATAGAGGTGCAAATTGGATGCGCTTATTTTAGATACAATTTGATATCTATATATTTTTTTTTAATCAATATTTTTTCAACTTTAATTTTTCGATAGGAAACAAAAGGTGATATAGTAAAAGTGTATTTCAGAATAATGATCAAATAATCTCTATTAATAAACAAGTTTGTTATCCTGCTAAGTTTAATATTATATAAAAGAAAAATTTACACCATAATTTTAATATGAAATATACTACCATATAGAAATCCTAATAATATTATAGATATACCATAACTTTAATAATCTTAAACTTAGAGTGTCAACTCTTATACGAGCGCAGCGAATAATTGGATATCTATATTTAAGACTTAGGTCATAGAAATTAATAATGCTTGAATATAGGTATTTCGACGCGCCGTCCAAAATTGTTTATGATTTAAAAGGTCTTTGGTGTATTTAGCTTCTCCGATTTGGCGTTAGCTGATAACGAGGATATTGTCAAGTATACAAGTTTGATACAATGTGGCAATATACCTATGCGCACAAACATTAGTGAATCACTCTATAATACTTCAGTTGGGTCCTAATCTTCAAAGGCCTTAATGTATGAGATATAGTGTTGCTCAGGTGAACGTATATGGAAAATTCTGATTTGACCGTTTGATTGAATATATAGATTTTGCTAAGTTCTGTGTTTGATTTTTGAAGACTAAGTGCTGCTGTAGTGTCTAGGTTATGTATATCAGGCTCATGTCTGTAAGCTTTTGTTGTGCTGCGATTGAAGTTTCGTATTGTTTATACGGTCTTTCCTCAAATATATAATATATTTATTGTACAAATATATATTAAATATTCATTAATATAATAAATTAATATCTGTATAATTAACTCCTATTTATTACTTGTGATTTCAATACTCGAATAGGCCTTGATAATATATTTTATTATATTGTTGATTTAAAACTAATGGAACACCCTAGAGTTTACCCGCGATATGAGATTATCTAGTTGTTGGAGTCTCTCATAGGGCCTCTAGCGTGTGACAATACAAGAGTAGGTCTCGCGCACTCCCTACTAAGATCGAGCGAATAATGATGGATGATAAGATACTCACCCCACGCCACCCCCCTATCAGTCTTCAATCTAGGACGCACGGGCAAACTAGATATTAGTATAGCTACGTTTCTCATAGGAGTGTTTGAATTAGTTTGTATATTTTCTCATAAAAATGACTCTTTACTATTTTTGGTTATTCTCTATAGGTATTGTCATATATCGCCACATCACTAAAACTCTGCTTGTGTGAGATTTAGATCTTATAATAATACGTTTCTATGCAATGCTTGTTTCATAATCTTAACTAGCAATAAATATCTTCTCATATATTCTTAGTCTCTCTCAATACCTTCTCTTAAAATTTTGCATTAATTATATATTATTATAGTTAGGTGTTATAGATTTGAACTCTTTGTAATATCATATAGATATTTTTATCTATTTTAGTAGTAGTTATATATATGAAATTATTATGTGTCATAGTTTATACATTCTCTGTAATGTAAAAATATTTATGATTTTTTATATAATCAATTTACATAAAATTAATTTTATGTTTAAGTTACAAATATCGTTTTTTTTTTGTAAATATATATTTTTGTATATTAAGGTAGTACGCTGAAATTTGGCAAGATAGAACAAAACAACTTGGTTCCCAATGCCTCGATTATAAATTGGAAAATTATCAGAGGTTAGTTGTAATACGTGCAATTGATATATCAATAATCTGAAACAAAGCATTGTAGGGACAAATAATCCCTAAAAATATGAGAAAATTTTTTTTTTATAAATAGTTATAAAATTTTTTATTTTTTTGTATTAATTGTTTCCTAAGAACCTATGAGCACAAGAGAAAAATCTGGAAAAAAAAAAACTTATCAAATAATTTTTTAAAATCATTTTTGTAAATGAAATATTTATAATTTTAATATAGTATATATGTGAACTCAAGTCAGTAATACTCCACAATTACCTAAATTATTTTTGTATAAATAATCGGAAAATATCAGAAAAAAACACCAATAGTGTTCTCTACAATTACCAAAACTCATCAAAACTTTACTCATTAGAAGAAACAATTCTTGCAATATTTTATTAACATGTAGCAAAGTTGCTTCAGATTTCAAAACCTCTTAGTTTTAAAAATTATTTTTTTATATTAACCTAATCTAAACTATTACCCTTAAAATAACTGTTATACGAACATATCAATTAATTTATATTTAATTTTGCCATTAATTTAAATAAAGTTAGCCTAAACTGTATCAGACTTAGGTGCTTACCTTAGCTCGCATCGCTATGGACGTGAAATTCAAAAATAAATTGCCTGTAAAAAAAAAAAAATTCTACGTTAATATACTTAAAGCAAAGAATAATAAATTACTTGTTAATTTAAATTATTTCTTATTTCTATGTTAAAGATAATTCAAGATAACTTACCAGGAAAACCCTGTGAATTCTACACTTTCAACAACGTGATTGAGAAAAATAAATGCTGGGCGAATCGCACTTATTGAGTTTAGACAAGTTACTTGAATTGGAAAGAGCCACAAAAGTAGCCACCTAAGATAAAGGCAACCATGGTGCAGAGTTAAAGTTCTTTAAAAAACGAAAATAATCGAGGCATTTTTTTTTTAAATAATTTTTAAAAATTTGAATGCATATGCATAATTTCTATATATTAAAGCGTTTTGGAAACGTGTTATAAAATATATATATAGGTATATAAAAATATATATATATATATATTAATATTTTATTATTTCTCTCATATATAATATATATATATATATTAAATATTACTCAGGGGTATATATAATATATATATATATATATATCCGTGTCTATTTAACGAATATTATTAATAATAAATCTAGTCATTTATATATATATATATATATATATATATTGCTTAGCCATATAAACTAACTTCAAGAGCTATTTTTGTGCCTATAGTAATTATATATTGATCCATTGATTTTGCATTAGATATTTTACAGCAAACTCGTTGTAATGTATTATTTAAAATTATCACAAAAAGTTATTTAAAATTTTCAACTGATTTTAAAGCATCAACAAAGCTCGTTGATTACCCCTTACTCAAAATAACCATTTTAATTAAAGTATTCCTTTAAAACATTAAAAAACGATATTTTGCAAATACTTAAATTTAAAATTGACTCTTTTGTATGATTGTTAATTTGTAATAGGAAGAGTGTAACAATTCTTTTGATGGATATCAAGTGAGTACAGATAAATATCGATATCACTTTATTTACAAATGTAAACATAAAAAAAATAAAAATAAATGAAAAATTAGATGATCTCAATGTGTTTACCATACAAACAAAACTAAAAATTCTCAGGGAAAGAAAGCAATCATAAACTTTACCATTATTACAAAAGATTTCAAAAATTTAACTTTAATTTACTCCTTCAATATTTTGTTATTATCATTATTATTGTTATCTAACGACTTAAATATTTCATTTTAAAAAGACTTATGACTCACGGAACTCATTGAAGAAAATAATTTTACAGTTGTTTCAGTTTTGTGCCATGTTGACTTCCCTCTTCCCAGTTTCAGACTTCATTTCTAATCTTTTCTTTTTAGAGATTTAATAATCTACAAAAAATTTCACCACAGTAATGTGTTTATATATATATATATATATATTATATATAATATATATATATATATATATTATATATAATATACTATATATAGTATATATATTATATATAGATATTATATATATTATTATATATATATATATATATAATTATATATATATATATTATATATATATATATATATAATATATATATATATATATATATATATATATATAAAATATATATATATTATTATATATCATATATATATAGTATATATAATATATAATATATTAATATTATATATAATACTATATATTATATTATATATATATAATATTATATATATATATAGTATATATATAATAGATATAATATATATTATATATATATTATATAAACTAACCATATATAAACATATACTAATCATATATATATATATATATATATATTATATATATATATATATATATATATATATATATATATATATATAATATATATATATATATATATATATATATATATATATATATGGGAAACGGTTCTATATCTGAATCAGTGTATATTTTCTGAAAAATTTTCTAGTTCAAAAAATTTCTAAGTTCAGAAAAGTTAAGTAAGTTAAGTTTTTTAAGAAAATTCTTTAGTGGAAGCTTCTGGAATTATGCCAGAAACCCAAAAGCTTGCCACTAAAGAATTCTCTTTTAACTTAATCTTAACTTAACTTTTCTGAACATAAGAAATTTTTTTATTGGAAACAGAATTTTTTTTTCAGAAAATATGCACTGATTCAAATATTAGAACAATACCATATATATATATATATATATATAATATAATATAATATATATATACTATATATTTATATTATATATATATATATATATATTATATTATATATATATATATATATATATATATATATAATATCATATATTATATATATATATATATATATAATATAGTATATATAATATATAATATATAATATTATATATATATTATATATATATTATTATATATATGTATAATATATATAATATATATACTATATATATATATATATTATATATTATAAATTATAATATATATTATATAATTATATATATATATATATAATATATATATATATATATTATTATATTTATATATATAATATATTATATATATATATATATAATATAATATATATATATATATATATATATAATATATATTTTTATATATATATATAATATACTTTAGTATATATAAGTATATATATATCATGCTTCAACTTAAATTATTTTAGTGGACGTTTGTTATCTTGCAAATATTGGGGTATAATTGTATCAGAACTCACTAACACCAAAAAACAATAAGGTTCATTTCTGATTCAAAAACGGTCGTGATCATATCTTGTGTTTATTCAAATTAATAATCAAAATGTAAAGAAAGGGAGATAAATTGTCTTGTTTTCAAAATATTTAACTATCATTCTATCCCTATCTCTTTGCCCTAATACTTATCGTTTACACATTATTACCTACTGTTAATTTGTAAAGTGCTCAATTGACTAACAACACAAGGCTGAGTCATCTTAGGGCTCCAAGAACTACCTCAAAGCAAAAAATCTTTGAAAAACAACAAATTCAAGGTAAGATTTATATAGTTACACAATTGTTAAAATATATATTATTTTTTTAGTTTTAAAAGCTTTCAAATTTAGCACGAAAATAATCTGCTTTAGATTAAATTTTCTTCAATTGTGTAATCTATATTGGTCTCAACGAACTGGTTTGTTGCAAGTTCTTGATAACTCGTGCCTATCAATATTGCAAATTGTAATCTAGCCATCTCCGAGGCTCTTAGCAGTTATGATATTTTGTGTATTAGTACAAAATTAACTTAAAATTAAGGTTTATTTGAACATATGAAAATATTAGAGACGGTAGAAGCCACATAGGCCTATCGAGACTAGTCTACTGGCGTTTTTGTCATAAGTTTAGTTAATCCTAGTGCATTTACTTCAAAATTAGGTATGAGATTTAGAGAAGCAATGCATCATAGTGTTTTCCTAAAAAAAAAAAAAATCAAACTCAAACTTAGGTTAGTAGACCTAGATCATTTTCAACCTCTAAATTAAAAATTTTTTATGGTCTTCTAGACCTTTTCAAAATTCTCATCAAATAATTTTTCGTTTTTTCGTCAAAGGCTTCAATTTCAAAGTTAGGCTTTGTAGGCCTAGATCAATTTCAACTTCAAAATTTAATTTTTTTTTTGGTCTTCTAGACCTTTTCAAAATTAAAATCAAATAATTTGGCCTGGTATTAGGCCATCTTTCATTTTCATCTTTCTTCAAGGTTTCATTTGTCCGTGGGTCATTCTAGCCAATTTCAGCCGTAAAAATGTCTGAACCCAGAGCATACAAGCCCTTCTTGATAAAGTTATAAAAATCTAAAACTATACGTTTAAGGCATTTCATCCTCAACGCACAAGTGTAATTTATTAAGCAGATAAGAGAGTAAAGGCATACAGACAATATAAAGATAAGATACAGTTTATGTAAAAGATCTTGTGGAAGAAGTAGAGTCCTTGTAAAAAGATGTTATACAAAAGGATACAAATATTATAAAATTATTTAATGATAACGAAATTGACTCCCTCATTCCTGAGTTTCATAATGAGAAGTTGTGTAGTCAGATTCAGTACAAATGCTTGATTAAATCAAAATTAAGTGAATTAAAATCTAAAGGGGATCAAAATGCAACCCCTCAAAAAAATACTTGCTCTTATTTGAGTGAATCTGTTCTTAGAGCTATAGATTGTGTTTCTTTGAGGGCAATGAAATTGATATGTTTGCTTTTAAAACCTTCATTTCAAAATTTAAGAGTTCCTTAGATTTACAGAAAAATTTAAGCAAATGAATCCATTAAACTTCACTGCTTAAAAAATAAATTAAAGGATATGCATACTCTCTAATTCAGAATCTTTCTATTAGTGACAATAATTATAATAAGGGTCTTGAACTTCTAGATAAAGAATTTTTAGACGAAAAATTTCTCATTGATGAATCATTAAAAAAATAATTTCTAAAAAACCTTCATTTGACCCAACGTATAATCCGACAAGGGTTTACTTAAAATGATATCAGACTCTTCATATATGAAACTTGAGAGTTTATAACCTCAATATTCTTGAGGAAACCCTAAAAGGTTTAGTAGTACTTAGGCACATAGTTTTATCAAAATTACCTAATGTGGTAGTAAAGAAAATTCTCGCAAGTTGAACACCAATTACCCTGATTTAATCCAAATATTCAACAGCTATCAAGAATTAACAAAATATTGTTAAAAAACGTCATATCATAAATAAAGGTCAAATTTCAATCAAGTTCCTCCATAATACTTATTCGAAATTTAAAAAAAACAATTAAAAAAAATGGATAAGACTAATTATCAATTTAAAATTAATGAAATCAAAGGGCAAATGAGTCCTTAAAATCTAATAATAGGCCTGACTCCAATTCTGCTTTGCAGAATTTCAAAAACTCATACTAATGAAAAGTTGTCGTTGAAACGAAAGCTTTCTCATAGTAATTGATTCTTCCCTTCTTAAAATCAAAAGTTACTTCCAAAATCATGTAAGTTTTGTTCATCCAATGGTCATGTGATAGACGCAATTGCAATGTTTTATCAAACGTATTGACTTAAGACTTAGAAAACCGGTTATTATGAAAATAAATCTATGCATCAGCAATGTTCAAGTACTAATAAACATGGCTGCAGATAGTGTCCTGGACTTGAGGAGCAATTTTCTTTCAGTTGCCAAGTTTTGCAATAAAAGAAGTCATATTACTGCTCTTTGTAAGCAAAGGAAAAGTTCATTCTCACAAATGTATGTCTTAGTTTTAGCCACAGCAAAGCACCAACAATTTATATTTGTTGCCATCAATTACTTAAGGATTGGTAGAGGTAAAGTTTCAGCTTCAGTTCGATGACTAGTCGACTGTGGCTCACAGAGGCCCTACCTTTCTAAAAAAGTGCTTGACAAACTCAATATATCTGTAAAGAAAAAAACTAGTCAAAATTTACTCAAATTGAACAGTTTATAGGTTCTCAGTTGTCGCTGAAGAGATAATTGAGTACATTTCGGTCAGCGAAAACTTTAAAATTGTCAAAAAGAGAAGTATGAAACTGTTCCCCCATATATATATATATATATATATATATATATATATAAATTCATTTGTATGAAAAATATATAATATATATATATCATAATATATATTATAATATATATAATATATATATATATATATTTTATATACATATATATATATATATATATATATATATATATATATATTATATATATATATATATATATATATATATATATATATATAGATATATATATCTATATCATATAATATATATATATCATATATATATATATATTTAATATTATATATATATATATATATATATATATATATATATATATATATATATATTATATATATATATATTCATATATAATTATATATATATATTATACTATATATATATAATATATATATATATATATATAGTCGACTGTGGCTCACAGAGGTCCTACCTTTCTAAAAGAGTGCTTGACAAACTCAATATATCTGTACACACAAAAGAAAAACTAGTCAAAATTTACTCAAATTGAACAGTTTTAGGTTCTCAGTTATTAAAAAAGAGATAATTGAGTACATTTCGGTCAGCGAAAACTTTAAAATTGTCAAAAAGAGAAGTATGAAACTGTTCCCCCATATATATATATATATATATATATATATATATATATATATATATATATCACTATATATATATATATATATATATATTATATATTATATATATATTATTCAATATAATTAATATAATTATAAATATATAATATATATATATATATATATATATATATATATATATTATATATATATATATATATATATATATATATATATATATATATATATATATATATATATATAAACCTTATATATATATATATATATATATATTATAGTGTGGATCCACTCTAAGTATATAACATATCATGCCAGAAATAAAAATTAAGAGATTACGCCCTAAAAACTCCAACTAAAGGCATCCGATTATTCTCCGAAATAGGCTCCTCCCACACGCTAGCATTTTTCCTTTTTGAAGATATCGTGAACATCTGACTGCGCGTAAATGAAATCAGCATTTAAAAAAAAAAAACTAAGCAATTAACCAGTGAATGCTAGCAATCTATTCCAAACAAAATTTATGAAACCAAACCAAGGTAAGGAACAAGGCAGAGTAGAATTTAAAATAGTATTAAGGCGGCAAGGCAAAAGTAAAGCGATGATAGCCGATCTAAGACTGTAGGCTTAGGCTAGGGAAGCTGGGTAATAGTAGCGCAGAGGTGAACAGCCCAAAAATGTTAGAAAATAGAAAAACTTTTAAATATATTTTAGCAACAATAATTGTAAATAGAAGTCGCATAGATCGGTATTATTTACTATATCTAACCCTAGCGGGCATGCGCCTCACATAGCAGTTTGAAGAGAGGCCAAGCTGGGAATAGTAGCGCAGAAGTGAACAACCGAAAAATGTTAGAATTAGAAAATTTTTAAATTATATTTAAGCAACAATATAGTAAAATTAGAGGTGCTAGATCGTATTTACTAATATCTAACCTAGGCGGGCATGCGCCTCACACTAAGGCAGTTTGGAAGAGAGGCCAAGCTAGGTCGATTTTAGTGACAGTAGGGTTCCCAACTCTCTCTCTGCTCTCTCTCTCTCTTTCTCTCTCTCTCTCTCTCTCTCTCTCTCTCCTCTCTCTCTCTCTCTCCCTCTCTCTTTCTTTTCTCTCTCTCTCTCTCTCCTCTCTCTCAACAAAGGAAATATATTATAAAAAACAAAAAAATATATAATCGTCTCTCTCTCTCTCTCTCTTCTCTCTCTCTCTCTCCTCTCTCTCTCTCTCTCTTCTACTCTCTCTCATCTCTCTCTCTCCTCTCTTCTTCTCTCTCTCCTCTGTCTAGTCAAAGAAGTTACAACAACATAGGCAATTTTTAATATATGTATATAGGTGTCTGTGTGAGACTCATATCAAATGTAATGCTGCTTCATGCGAATGTATATCAGGGAGGATCCTTTTCCTGCCTGTGTATGCATATACATAAAACAGCTCCTCCCAAACTAATAATCATTTGTACTACTACTCTGCATAGGCTTCATATTCTGTAGGAATTCTTCCTGCAGAATATGATTCATATGTAGAATAGTAATAACTAGGATTACCCTGTTCTAATGCCTTGTTGTTTTTGTTTTTTTTAGGACAGGGGTCCAACCCTAACTTGTGAATTAGCTGTAAGAAAATAAACTTGTAAAGAATAAACCATTTCTCAATCAACCTTAAAGAAGCGGTCCTAAGCACCCAGCTTCAGATAGTGACCCCGAAGAGTGAAGATTAGATTCCCAGGCTGGAATCAGAACACCCACAACAAGGCCAGGAAAAACTATTACAAACGAACCCAATCACTTTTGTACCTTTTGTTAGTATTGTTTTTTTTAACGGGTAGATTTACCCACTCGTTGTGTTGTGCCTTTTTCTATCTTCTTAACAGCCTTCACGAGTCCAGCTGCAGCCATCAAGAGCCAGCTCCGTCAGCAGAGTATCAAACTAACGCCGTTGGACCCCTACCTTGGTACAGTTCTGTATTTCATACAGAACATATAATTTGTACTACATTCTGGTATTATTATTTTTTTATTGTTCTTATCAATTTTATTATTATTATTTTTATTATTATTATTATTATTATTATTATTATTATTATTATTATTATTATTATTATTATTATTATTATTATTATTATTATTATTATTATTATTATTATTATTATTATTATTCTCACCCCTTGTCGTGGGATTCCTCATACAGTATAGCCACACTCTTGTGTGCGGAGGAAATCCTTGTACACTCACTCAAATAAGCATAATAAAATTAAAAAAAAAAAAAAAAGTTTCTTTTTTTTTAGTATTTTGGGCAATTTCATATCGCAGCAATCTCGTTTTTATTCTGGGTCTAGCCCCTAAGGTGTAATTTCTTTGCCTTTTCACCCCGCGATCCGCTATTAGCGCCCCCGCTTGCTCCCCATCTTCCTTCCCTTCCTTTCTCTCCCTCGCTCTACCTAATTCTCCGCCTTTCACCATGTCCGCGCGATCTATCCATCTCCAACCTTTCTTTGTTAACGATCCTGACCTTTGGTTTGAACTCGCAGAGTCAGTGCTCCTGTCCATAGAAGACGAGAAGGAGAGATATGCGAGAGTGGTGAATGCTCTCCCAGAGTCTTGTCTGGCCAAAATTAGGGACGGTTTAGCAGAAACTAGGGCCTCTACCACCCCGTACGCCGCTCTCCAGACACTCATTACCGACCGATTGGCCCCCACCAGAGAGGAACGGGTAGAGACGCTGCTTAGAGGCGTTGCCCTGGGTGATCAAAAACCATCAGAGTTGATGACGAGAATGCTGGGTTTGTTGGGGGGTACACCTTCTCCGCGAGAGGTGCAAATTATTCGTACACTCTTCCTCCAGAAGATGCCCGCTGAGCATCACAGTGTCCTGCAGTCGTTGAATCCGGCGCAAACTCTCCCTGAGTTTGCTGCCATAGCGGACCGGGTTGTGCGCCCACCTATAACCTCTACTTCCAACGTTTTCGCAGTCTCTCCCACACCTGCCACCGCTACCGCTCTCCCTCCCCCGCAAACAGCTGCGCCTCACGCCCATCACATTCCCCTTCTCCCTCAACCGCCTTCTGCCGCCTTTCCAGCTCAACCTCCTTATTCCCAGCCACCCCAACCTTCCCACCCTCAGATTTTCGCAGTACAAAATTCTCTGGCATCTCTCGAGGCCCGGATGTCGGTTTTTGAAACGGGCATGGCTGAGATAAAATCTGCTCTTCTCTCCATCACTTCGGCTAGTATTAATAACACTTTTCGCTCTCGTGACCGCACTCCTTCCAACTTTTCGTCCTTCTCGCGGTCCTCGTTCACCTTCTGCTTCTTCCTCCCGCCAGCGCCAGTATCCACATGGGTACTGTTACTATCACCATACCTTCGGTATGGACGCGAATAAGTGCGATCCCACCTGCTCACTCCATCAGGGAAACTCAGCAGCCAACCCGTCGTAGGGGCGACGGGAGATGCTTGGTTCTTTTTCTTCTTCTCCTCCTACTACACAGGATGTTCTTCGTATCTACGATCAGTCCACTAAACTTGCCTTCTTGATCGATTCCGGCTCTAGCCTTTCGATTTTACCCAACAACCCTTCTCAAGACTCGGCTATCCCTCTTTCAGGCCGTCAACTTTTCGCTGCTAATGGCTCTTCCATTCCGGTATATGGAGAGCGTTTATGTACGTTGGATCTGTCTCTTCGCCGCCAGTTCCCGTGGGTTTTTCTCGTCGCTGAAGTGACACAGCCCATCCTCGGTGCTGACTTTTTGTCCCATTTCAATCTTATGGTAGACCTTCGTAATAGGCGTCTAGTTGACGGTGATACTTCTCTTTACTCCCACGGTTCCCTAGGTTCTTCCGAGCTAAGGGGCATTTCCGCTATCGCTCCGCCATCTTCGGTAGTGTCTCCCTTCCTTTCTATCCTGCAGAAGGACTTTCCTTCTTTATTGCATCCTTGCTCTTCAGATACCCCTCTTAAGCATTCTGTGGAACATCATATAGAGACCACTGGCCCACCCACCTTTGCTCGAGCTCGCCGCCTTCCTCCTGATAAACTCAAAGCCGCCAAGGCCGAATTTGATCACATGTTGCAACTTGGCATTGTGCGCCCTTCCAAGAGTTGTTGGTCTTCTCCGCTACACATGGTCCCTAAGGGCACCACGGGTGATTGGAGACCCTGTGGTGATTTTAGGGCTTTGAATTCTGCCACAACACCGGATAGGTACCCTGTGCCGCATATACAAAGTTTCACCTCCCACCTGGCCGGCAACACTATCTTCTCCTCTTTGGATTTAATTCGGGCCTATCATCAGATACCCGTAGCTCCGGAGGACGTTCCCAAAACAGCTGTAATCACACCCTTTGGCCTCTTTGAGTACACGAGAATGCCATTCGGTTTGAAAAATGCAGCCCAGTCCTTCCAGAGGTTCATCGATTCTATCCTCCATGGCCTTCCTTTTGCTTGGGCATATTTAGATGATCTGTTAGTCGCTTCCTCCTCTCCTGAAGAGCATGCGGTTCACCTACGTGCCGTCTTTGGTAGGTTGGATGATGCGGGAATTCGTCTCAATCCTACCAAGTGCGTATTCGGTGCGTCTTCTCTTACGTTCCTTGGTCACACAGTCTCGGCCAGGGGTATTTGCCCTCTTGTAGACCGTGTCGTCGCTATCCGCGCCTTTCCTCTTCCCCAAAATCAAAAGCAACTTCGTCAATATCTGGGAATGATCAACTATTATCACAGATTCCTGAAATCAGCGGCAGCCCTCTTAGGCCCGCTTACCGCACTCATTCGTCCTAAACAGCGAGGCAGCACCACTAAAGTTGACTGGTCTCCGGCAGCAGAGTCTGCTTTTGAGGCTTCCAAAGAAGCCCTCGCCTCCGCCACTCTTTTAGTTCATCCACACGATACCGCACCAGCGAGAGTGCAGGTAGATGCCTCCGATTTCGCTGTTGGTGCGGTGCTTCAGCAGTTCCAAAAGGGCGAATGGTGCCCACTTGCTTTCTTTTCACGCAAGCTGCAACCCGCCGAAACAACGTATAGTGCTTTTGGACGGGAATTGCTTGCTATGTATCTTGCTGTTCGCCATTTTCGGTACTTTTTGGAAGGACGGGAGTTCCACATCCTGACCGACCACAAAGCGATCACTTTCGCAATGGCTTCACGGCATGAACGTCACTCCCCCCGTGAAGCTCGTCATCTTGAATTCGTTTCCCAGTTTACGACAGACATACGTCACATCTCCGGAGTGGATAATTTCACCGCGGATGCTCTTTCTCGGATTGAAATTAACGCTCTTTCCCCCATTCCTGACATTGATTACGCAGCCATGGCCACGTGCCAGGAGCAAGACAATATCGATCTTCAGCAGGACTCTTCTCTACAGCTGCAGTGGCTCAATCTTCCGGGCATAGAGAAGAGACTCTTGTGTGACACTTCAACAGGCCACCCTCGCCCTTTCGTTCCAAATTCTCTTCGAAAGGCAGTCTTCTGCAATCTCCATTCGCTTTCCACACCCTGGCGTCGAGGCTTCACGCAAACTGGTAACAGCTCGTTTTGTGTGGCCTAAAGTTAACGCCGATGTAGCGAATTGGGTCCGCGCCTGCATGGCTTGTCAACGCTCTAAGGTGCAAAGACACACTAAAGCTCCCTTGGGCACCTTCTTGCCCCCTGGTCAACGTTTTGAAAGAGTTCACATCGACATTGTTGGACCTCTTCCACCTTCTCATGGCATGCGATATATCCTCACCTGTATCGATCGGTTCACTCGTTGGACTGAAGCTATCCCTCTCTCTGTTGCCACTGCCGAATCTATAGCTAAAGCCTTCTTGTTTCATTGGATCTCTCGGTTCGGAATTCCTCTCTCGGTCACGACGGATCAAGGTCGCGTTTTCGAATCCTTCCTCTGGAAAGATTTGATGCGCTTGCTGGGTTCTGAGAAGATCCATACCACCAGCTTCCATCCTATCTCGAACGGGATTTGTGAGAGGTTCCACCGTCAGCTTAAAGCCTCTCTCATGGCACATCCACAACCAGAACACTGGACTGAGGCTCTTCCTTTGGTTATGCTGGGTATACGCACGGCCGTTAAGGAGGATCTTCAGTGTTCAGCTGCAGAACTTGTTTATGGCTCTACACTTCGCCTGCCTGGCGAGTTCTTTTCTCAATCTTTCCCGCTTGCTACTGCAGACCCCACCCTGTATCTCACTCGCTTGAAACGCTGCGCCCTCTCATGGAGACCTACCCCGACCCGCCAGCAAAAGGTGCACTCTTACATTCCGAAAGATCTCTCTTCCTGTACCCATGTTCTAGTCAGGCATGACTCCCACCGTTCTCCCCTCCAACCCAAAGTACGACGGGCCCTTCCCGGTTTTACTTCGGAAGGAGAAGTTCTTCAAAGTACAGCTTCCTACTCGTACCGACGTTATATCGATCGATCGTCTCAAACCTGCCTATTTTGAGGCGAACCCTCCGGACGTCCAGGCCTCGGACTTGTTCCCTAAACCCATCCCGATTCCTCTGGATGCCCCACCTTCTTACCCTGTGCCAGATTCTCCACCTCCTTCATCTCCTCCCGACTCTTCACCTCCTTCAACTCCTACGGATTCACCACCTTCACCACTTCTCCCTCTCGACCCAGATCTACTTCCTTTCCCTCCTCCTCCTCTTCCTCTGCCGTCTCCTTCCACTTCTCCACCTCCTGCCTTGCCTTCCACAGGCAGCTCTCCTGCTGTTCCACTTCCTTCTCGCATCCCTCGTTCTCTTACTCGTTCTCTTTCTCGCGCTCTCGCCCCCACTCCTACGTCTCCAATACAACCTCCCCGCTCTTGTCTGCGCCCAGTTTTGCAACCCACTTCGTCTGGGAATGTATCGAGCAGAGGCCGCAAGTTGCGGAGGCCGTTTCGCTTCCGCGATTGAAGCAACTGCGACCTCAGCTCTGCAGGGGGGTATATAGTGTGGATCCACTCTAAGTATATAACATATCATGCCAGAAATAAAAATTAAGAGATTACGCCCTAAAACCTCCAACTAAGGCATCCGATTATTCTCCGAAATAGGCTCCACCCAACGCTAGCATTTTTTCCTTTTTGAAGATATGTGAACATCATAGCTGCGCGTAAAATGAAAATCAGCATTTTAAAAAAACAAAAAAAACTAAGCAATTAACTAACTAAGCTTAGGCTAGGGAAGCTGGGTAATAGTAGCGCAGAGGTGAACAGCCAAAATGTTAGAATTCGAAACTATTTAAATATATTATTAGCAACAATCATAGTAATAGAGGTCGCATAGATCGGTATTTACTATATCTAACCTAGCGGGCATGCACCTCACATAGCAGTTTGGAGAGAGGCCAATTAAGCTGGGTATAGTAGCGCCAGAAGTGAACAACCGAAAAATTGGTTAGAATTAGAAACTTTTAAATATAATTTAGCATCAATATAGTAAATAGAGGTCGCAGTAGATCGGTATTTACTATATCTAAACCCTAAGCGGGGCATCGCGCCTCACATAGAGTTTGGGAGAGGCAAGCTAGGTGATTTTTAGTGCAGTAGGGTCAGACCCAAATCTCTCTCATCTCTCTCTCATCTCTCATCTCTCTCTCTCTCTCTCTCTCTCTCATCTCTCTCTCATCTCTCTCCTTCTTCTCTCTCTCTCTTTATCTCACTTCTCTCTCTCTCTCTGTCTCCTCTCTCTCTCTTTCCTCTCCCTCTCTTTCTCTCCCTCTCTCTATCATTCTCTTCTCATCGCTCTCTCTCTCTCTCTCTCTCTCTCCTCATCCTCCTCCTCACCGTCATTCTCTCTCTCTCTCGTTCTCTCTCTTCAAAGAAGTTACAACAACATAGGCAATTTCTTAATAATCTTTTGGTGTCTGTGTGAGACTCATATCAAATGTAATGCTGCTTCATGCGATGTATATCAGGGAGGATACTTTTCCTAGCCTGTGTAATATGCATATACATAAACAGCCTCCTCCAAATCTAATAATCATTTGTACTATCTACTTCACTAACTTCTGCATAGGCTTCAATTCTGTAGGATTCTTTCCTGCAGAAATAACTGATTCATATGTAGAATAGTAATAACTAGGATTACCTTCTGTTCTCTAATGCCTTGTTGTTTTTTTGTTTTTTTTTAGGCAAGGGGTCCAACCCTAACTTGTGAATTAGCTGTAAGAAAATAAACTTGTAAAGAAAAATACCATTTCTCAAAATCACCTTAAGGCAAGATCCAATTTTGGGCATTTTGGGCTGGGGCTGGCCCCCATTTTTACCAGCCCACTAAAAATGGCTAAAATTCGGAAATTATCATAGCGATTTTGACTATATATAAACCAAATGATAGCTTTTTTTTGCACTCTAAAACGTTGATTTCCGGGTGTTTTTATTCTGTGCTGTTAGTCATTCTTTCGAAATATTCATTTTTTTCAAATCATCCGCCTTGAGAAAAATTCCTGTTTTCTGACATTATTTGAAGGCCCCTTCCAGGAATTTTTTTTAAGCAAAAATGACTTCAAACTTGAAATATGCACATAGATAGGATTCACATTATTA
>JABUQX010078551.1:0-16353 GCA_015478945.1 Trachelipus rathkii
GGAGAAGAGAGAGAGAGAGAAGAAGAGTGAAAGAGAGAGAGAGAGAGAGAGAGAGAGAGAGAGAGGAGAGAAGAATGAAAGCAGAGAAGAGAGAGAGAGAGTTCTTTTGAAAATATACATTTTAAAGTCCCCCAAAAAGAGCAATTCCTTCTCATTCCGTCGACGTGATCTTAATATAGGTTCATTTCAACGATTTAGAGATATGAATAAGTGGAAAAGTCAGGTCCATTATAAATTGCAATGAGCACAGCAGTTTAATCTATTATCATTATAAATTAACATTTAGCAATCAATTTTACTACACTATATAAAATTATACCCATACTCCTTCTAAATATTCATAGTTCGTTATCCTTATTATCACAATCAGCTTTTTAATACCGAATGCCGTTGTCATTAATTTTTATTAATAAGTTACTAATTATTTGTATATTTCAATATATTATTTCTGAAAATTTATACCTTAGATATCACATAATCTATACATAAGGAATCTAGGTGATTAGCTTGAGGTATACTTATATATTATTATACTAACAATAATTAGCTAAAGTATATTTTTATAACTTTTATTCTTACTACGTTAATGATTAATTCTAGGACAGTGTTTTTTAATCTTTTTTGTTAGCTTATATTATGAATTATTTATGAATTATATATTATACTATTTATTTGAGATGTATGTAAGTTATTTCCATAATTTAAACATATATATATATCAGGCCCGGACTGGAATGGTTGTAAGATAGATTATATATAATATATTTATTCTCGAGAATAATATATAAATATATAAAATTTTATATTATATAATATAATATATATACTTGATTCACTAATATATATATATAATAATATATCATAATTATTTATACTTAAATTACTTTTTACTGTAAGTTTCTATATCAGGTTTATTAAATAGCATAATATTTTTTAACTTTACAAGATACGTCTATCCATATTGTCCATTTTTCATAAAAGATAAGAACACAAACAATACATAAGAAATACTAGTAATAAATAACTAATAGTAAACAGAAATAACACACTAAAACAGAAAAAAAATCAATATGATAACAAACATTATAATATAATTATATTTCAACAAGTTACATATATAGTTCTCCTATATATGATTAAGGGAACAATATTAAACTGTATATATTCAATATAAGCATTATTATCACGTATCTACCTATATTAGTATAGATCAATAACAAATATACTTTATATATATTCTGTTAACTATATCATATATCCATATTATTTTAATATATTACCATAAAATTTTTTTATCATTTTTATTCTCACCTAAATTATTATTATATCACCTATATATCTATACTCTAAAATCACTGGAATTTTTCAAATTATTTCAATATTATATAATTATACATCTTAATTAGATTTAATTATCGTATATCATTTATAATATATTTATTAATCTTATTCTCAACTTCTAATATTAATAATATATTATAAATATTGTAGATTATCATTTAATACACATTACTATATTAGTATTGATATATATATATCTAGCGTGTAATATATCATTTTACTTTAGCTGAATTTAGTAATATTTATATATAATATATAATGTTAATATATATCTATCTACTATATAAATATTATATTATAAAAAATTATATACTATATAATAATATATACACTATTATTACTGATAAAGATAATTGTAATTACTATTTCATTTCAGATTAAAATATTTACATGTTATTTACCAACCTTAATTTGTATATAAATTGATAAGTTTATATACTTTTGAAGTAACTGTTACCTTTAATTGTTACCACACACCATTGTAATTATATAAGATAATGCTATAAAATCCAGGATAGGAAAGTATAAATTACTAAATTAATTGGCAAATTTCTTCAATTTCATTCCATTCCAAAACCGTATTTGAAATTATTGTTATAATTAAATATATTGACTGTATTATAATATATTTCACTAAATAATCATCTTTGCTGAATAAGTAGAATATATAAAAATTTTTACATTATAAAACACATCTGGATTTTTATTAATATTAAAAATCTTAAAGGTTAAGCTTTAAACCTAATGAGAATAAAGTTAATTCTGTAAGAAATAGTAGGCTATGTATTTATTAATATTATAGCTAATAAATGATTACAAAACGAAAAAAGTTCATTGACTTATTCACATTTTTTTATTTTATATATTTTTTAACTGAAATTATTTAAAATTATATTAAATAGTTTTTAAACCTTCCGTAGTGGTTGCTCTATAGAAACTATTCAGTACTTTATTTCCGCATATGAGTTTGTGCATATTTTCTTGTAGGTCGTAAGCTTTTTTTGTCTGGGGTTGAGGGGTCAGTTTTCAAGTTGCAGAATAAAGTTTTGTGTGTGTAGTGTCCGTGTGTATGGATGGGTGTTGAGTAATGATTGATCTTTCGTCGTCGCGAGTAATAGTATACACGCTGGATGTTATTTTATCTCGGGTAATTTACTTAGTGTTCTTGAAAAATAATTTGTTCAAATTAATACCTGGTACCATTCTTATTTTACCATATAGTCAACAGTGACTGCACGAGTTTGGACTTTTCATTTTAAATGTAGGAATCACGCGCAAGCGCACCTAAATTATGCGTAAAATATGAATAATTATGCTATATTTTAGAAACTGTAAAGATTTACTGTCAAGAATGGAAAATATTATGAAATATTTTACTCGTGTTTTAATGATACATAATATTTTTTGTAATGCTCTAAACATCTAATCAAATACAGCTTCCATTGATCATCAACACTAGAGACAATCACTCTTCTCGTTGGAAATTCATTAGTCTTAAACGGTTTATGTATAATGTGTAAAACTCTCTCTATAGAGATGATGTGCTTTAGACACGCAAATAATTACCTGAACTTATTATCTATAATAAAAGAATAGAAACTTCTAGGTTTCATGTAGGACCTCTATTTCAATCAGTAGTCATTGAACAGGAGATTCATATAGATTATCGCGGAGAGATATATCCATAGTTTTAAGCTATTATATTTAGAGTGATTACATTTGTCTTACGATTTTTTAACAGAGCTTCATATTTCGCGAAGCTTATCTTTATGCGTGCCCGTGTTATGGTAGTTCTTATGAGGTGGAAATAACCGATTCCGAATCTTGGTTTTCATTTCTTACCCTGATAAATTATACAATCTCTGCAATGTAAAAGAGCTTAAATTTTGTGCAACAGATCTATTATCTAAAGTGAAAACTACGCTATTGGGTGTATCAAGTTAAAATGAACGGAATGCCTGAAATAAGAGATTATGGAGTCTTAAATAATATTCAAATAACTTTAGCGTTTTTTTTAACAATTATGTGTATATTCTAATAAATAGAATTCATTCCGCATTAATATTCTCTCTTACGTAATTATTTATGTTGTTTTTATTATAAATAAGTGTATATATCAATCTGTAATGGTATGAAATTGTGGACTATGATAAAAGAAAAATCTAAAGAGAGTACACTTGGTGTTTAAGGACAATGTATAAGGTCACGTTATTATGTTTAGAATGATAGTAAAATTACGGTGAGAATAGTGTGTATTTAGGGTACATTCGGCTATCTGTTACTGGGGTACACTCTCGATGGACTCTTTGGGATATATTATTGATTTATGAAATAATTTTTCTCTGAAGATAGAAGTTCAGAAGTAAGTGATGTGAAAAAGTTGTGGCCACGGATTGAGTGTGTGTAAAACGGTTATTAACAGGTTTAGAAATAGTTAAAACCATTTACTGAGCATGGTCTTGAGGTCATACATTATTCAGTGAAGAGAGAGTTGTTTGAAGCAACAACTTATGGATGTGTTTATTTTTCTCACTTTTAGGTAAAAACAGTGCTCATAATCGTTTATTTTGAAAATCAGCGTCCGAATTATAAAAACTGTTGATCAATCTGATCCATGCGTTGACCAAAAAAATAGGGGTCTTTCTCTGTCAGAGTCAAGAGCGTAGTAAAGGAATCTAATTACTGCGAGGTTTACTATGTCATGTCACATATTTATATGGTTTGGCTCAAACATAATAATATATTCAAAGGGTTTAAAAAAGGGTTTGAGTAGATCTTATGGAGAACGTTAGTCGCGTGGCACACAATCGAAAATATTTTGCTTTACATAAATCGAAGGACCCTTTCTTTGTGACCGCTGCTAATACATTCTATTGTAATTTGTGAGAGTGTGAATACCAGCATCTCTGAGTTGATTATTTTTCTATGATGTAGACGGGCAATAGCAGAGCAGAAGTGGACAAGATGAGTGTGCCACCAACACTTATGGACAAAAAATTAATAATAAAAAAAAACTCTACAAAATCGGTAGACACCCAGAGGAACGTGCTTGAGGAGGTCCGGCAAGTTTACCTCCCGGAAAAAAAAAAAAATTGCAGGTATTTTCTGAGCGTTTCGTATAGCTGCTATGGAAGGAAATATGGATCCAAATTAAGAGTTGACATAGGTATTCATTAATATCAGACCTTCTACCGCAACGGAGTAACATAACAAGAGAAAGAAAGCAAGGGCTGTATACCTTATACAAACTTTGCGATAAGTGCCAATTTGGAGTATGGGTGAGTGCATCTGTACTTTACTGTTACCCACTGGTGGAGACGCTAGCTGAGGGATAATTTTGGTTAATAAACTATCATCTCAACGAATGATGCTTCTATTTCCGTTATATTTATTAATATGATGAAGTATCTCATAACAATAACAATCTTCCTACATCAACATTCTTGCGTGTGTTGGCTCGTTGCTCCAAGCATTAACATACCTTCAAAAAGGTTTAAATATCCTTACTCATCAACTTCTACATTCGCGATTGCCAATAATTATACATATTGGCCGTTAAAAAAGATGAACGTCTGACATACGTTGTCTAAAATTTATGATAAAGATATAAGGGCATATATTACTCTACAATCTGCGTGAACAGTAAAGGTCATCAATTATAAACGCGTCCGATGAATACAACTCCATTGAGCTAATTGTTCATAGCTTCATATATGAGTGGCTCAAACGGTAGTAAGACGACGTGAGATGTCGCAATGGTCAAGTATAGATGCGGAATGTTCACGATACTTACTCATTAGTTCGGTAAATCTCTAAGGTATTTAAAAAATTATATCACTAGAGAATGTATCCCTATCACTCCTTGAATTTAATTAATAGGGCTAATGCCCGGTTAGGAGTGATGGTGAAAACTTTTAATATTAAAAAAAAATAAAAAAAATAAAAATAAAAAAAAAGAGATCTGGAGCTGACGTACGTACCTGATGATTATATATACTCTTGAGCAACATAACTGGTATATAAGTATTACATATATAGGTCTATAACTTGCTGGTATATATCCGAGCAACATAACGAGAAAGCCAATGTATACTCACACTGAGTCAGTACTCTCAAGGGGGGTAATCTAGAGTACAATCCCATCGTGAGTTATTTTACAGTTGACATCATCTAAAACCTTATATATATATCTATCGGAAGTTTCTTTATCAATCGAGGAGAGTGATATATTACTGAGGTTATTGGATATGTGATAATGATCAAGTATATAAATCCGAAGTATTATTATTTCACCGCTGTGTGTAATTAGAAAAAAAGGTGATACATGTTCTAAATGAAAATCATTTTTATTTATGAGAATATTGTAGTGGCATGCGTATATGATGTGAGTGCGTAGCTCAGTGAAGGTAGGTTTAAAAACATAACGAAACACATGTCTATTCTCAAAAATTTAAACTGGAGAGAGTGATTACACAATTTATATTTCTTTTTTAAAGCAATATGATTATTATTAGTTGATATTACTAATTGGCATCTGATAATGTATATTTTAAGATGATGATCTGAAAGAAATCGAAACTCGACAACTTTCGGTTTCGAATGTATAGATTATTTTTTAAAAGAAACACACACATGATCTGAATGGGATTAAACAGATAGTAACTAAGATGTCATGCTTAAGAGAAAACACGAAGATCTACATATCATTTTTACAGCGTGTTCCGGCTCCTTTCATGTAATTACATAATTATAACATTAACATGTATCATTTATGATAGGAGTTAGTAAACCCCATATTATTGTCAATACCCATTGAAGAGGGTCATTTATTGCCACTGCCCGGTAGCTCAGTGGAAAAAGATTTTATCTTTAAGTAACTGTGGAATAGATCGGATTAAACGAACCTCCTACCCTAAATTTAACACAAAAATTATTCACCTTTATATCAGGCCATAATCACTTCTACAGATGGAGAATTTCAACAAGATCCCAACAAATGAATAATATCAAATTAGATATACAAACCGCCTTACGCGTAATAACAACACTACATAAAGTAGATACGACTGATATATGAACCTAATTTTGAGTGCAAAGAATCACTTCGTGGTGAGTTAGCTGGATGTTCAGTTCTAGAGATGTCTTTATTCAATTATATATCGTTATTATAGACCTGACACACATTAGAGAATTACTTATATCCATATCAAATGTCCACATCACACAAAACACCATTTAAGTTTTTAATTTGATTTTCTTTAAGTAAAATGTAAATAATTTATACATCTTATTCCGGAGTATTCCTCGAAATTAACATACAATCCTGTGAGTCAGGGTCTGGATTCTTTTATTACATAGCTGTAGTCGGATTCGAAGTTATAACGATTTATTTATAGAAAATTTTTTTTATGTGTGTCTCTCTTACTAGCTCTCTTAATATCCTCCTATACCACGTAGGATTCCGAGTTCACAACCAAATTTGAACGGTGTAATATTTAAAAGATCTATATCGCATCGTTTAACCCGCTCACGCTCCTACTTTCTAATTAAAAATTATTTCTTAGTGAAAATAATACGAGATACTTCATTTTTGAAATAAAAAGAGTGTTGTCGGTGGCGACCTCCTTTTGTGAGAAAAAGAGCACATATAAGATCCTTTATTCGCAAGGGTCAATATATCTATACTGTACTTAGCGTCACGTAGACCATACAGAGATATATATATTTAGGATGAATGTTAAATTCGCACTCGAATTTCCGGATCTGGTCGAAGCATATTGTATAAAGTGAATTGTTGATAATTATGTGTGATTTAACCTGTGAAACTGAATTATCCCTTAATTTATGTGCTGGTATATTTGTAGAATGATGATGCAAGCCTTACAAGTTGACCGAAGAGCGAGACTAACATTGGTCCTATCACCCAATATATGTTTACGAATCTTTGCGCTAGTCAAAACTCATCCAATTAGGGTGACAATCATGTCTAGCACGATCAGACGGATGAAATAGTTAATTGTGGCATAATATTACAAAATCTCACAACTAGCTTGTAATGGAGCTGGCAAGAAAATATGCTCAGGTTGCATAGAGTCTTGTAAAAATGGAACTCTATTATTTTGACAAACTTCGAGGGTGTTTAACTTTTATACTAACAACAACGAGGGATTTTGTCTTACATACCGTCAACACTTACATTAGTTACTTAATAAGTATAGATTGACTAAGTGGCAGTTGTGTTATAGTCTAAAAAGTCATGCACAAGTTGGTACATCATTAGGGTACTATCACTAGAGTTAATTGCCTCCACTTGGATATAATTATACTACTAAAACTAATGGAATAACATACAAAAACTAGAGGTTATTCAAAACGAAGCTCGGGACAGGGTGGTGAGGTGTGGTGGGGGAGATGGTTTGGTTAATAGCATAATTACATACTAAACTTTGGTGTTTAGCACGTATATATATGATGTAATAATGTATAAATCTGGGGTCATTATGGGGTGTAATAGTGAACGCTAGAGTATAATAAAATATGTAATTTTATGCTTATATGTATATGTACAGTATATATTATATATATTGTATATTTATTATAATATATATATATATTATATTAGTAGAGAGAGAGTATGAGAGAGATTGTGAGAGAGAGAGTAGAGAGAGAAAGAGAATAGAAGAGAAGAGAGAAGAGAAGATAAGAGAAGAATACGTTTTGTGAGTGAGTGAGAGAGCGCTGTTATTTAGATTTACATTAAAAAACTATATAAATCCCTTTATGGAAATTCCTTATTTATCACATCTCATTCGAATAACAGATAAAAAGAAAATCAATACTCTTTTTTAATAAGAGGGGTTGTAAGTTTAATATCTAACATATCAATATGTTTCACAGAAAAATATTAATATATTTTAAAAGAATATTTAGTTGCAAATCATAAGGCTTTAAACAGTATTTTTGCTTTGGAACTAAGTTATGCTAGGTTTATGAAACTTTTCTTATAAAATAACTATATTGCTATAAATCGAAGTCAGATTAATTTATTTGAAGAAAATTAGCTAGAAAGCATTGATTCAGTTTATAGAATTTTTTTGAAAAAAAAGGTCGAGGAGTATAATGTTAAGATGTTGTGTTAATGGATGGGCATCTATTTTGTGAGATCTATATTTCTTTGTATTTATCTATTGCATAATCATCTGCCTTGAAAATTAGTCCTTGGCAATAGTTTCAGAAATAAAGAGATTTGTTGTGCTAGTTGAAGAGTTGTTGAAGGTTTTTGTATGTATATTTAATATGGGAGCGTCATGTGTAACTAAGGGTTGATAGTACAGGTTGTGGGTAGATATCTAGTTTGTAGAGGGGAGATTTTTGTATAAGTTGAGAAAGAGGGAGAGGAGAGTGTCTGTAGTGTAGCTTGGAGAGAGTGTAAGAACACAGCGAAGATTTTAGTTGTAAATTGTTGGTAATTAAGTGGAGGTGAAAGATCAATCAGCCGGTGTATTATAACATGATCTCTCGAATAGTTTGTATAGTGCATTTAGTTTACCA
Organism: Trachelipus rathkii; assembly: GCA_015478945.1. Classification (NCBI taxonomy): domain Eukaryota; kingdom Metazoa; phylum Arthropoda; class Malacostraca; order Isopoda; family Trachelipodidae; genus Trachelipus; species Trachelipus rathkii. The sequence continues at coordinate 8,893 of JABUQX010078551.1, forward strand.
AAGTGATGTAAACACACACAAATTCTAGGATTTATTGGTATCAGTCTGTTAAAAACACATTTGAGAAAGTAATTTCTCTAATTTGTTCGTATGAGATTTAAATAGAGGACTTAGCATATCATTTCTCTCGTGGAATCACTGAATTGCTTTAGTTTTTGAGTGAAAGATGAGTAGACGTGATTTGATTAGTAATTTAGGGGAAAAAGACGAATTTTTTGCAAAATTGTGAGAAGACGAAGGTTAAAACGTTTATTTGGACAGACATATGCTGTATATTATTAATTCTTTCAAAGAGGAGAGAGAGTTTGGTGTAAAGTATAAACAGAAGTGAATTACTTTTTTATCGCATTTTAAACAGTTACCGCCGAAGAGCATTATTAAGTGGAGTGATAGAATGTATTTATCTGGATAGGAAAGGTGTGTTTACCGGATAAGATATGAATAAGGAATAATTCAATTATACGAGTTTTGGAGGTAGGAGGTTACGACAGCAAAAGTCCTTTCAAAAAGTTCTGACAAGGAGAATAAAGAGATTAGGCAGGTACCCAATTCTTAAGAGTGTTTTACAGCAGAATGGGAAGATAAAACCAGTGTATATAATTTTATTTTCCAAATAGATCTAGTGGCCTAATTTTTCTTGAATTATACAGTATTACGATGAGAGTTCTACGTGGATGTATATTAATAGCGCCAGCACTACTTTGTAAGCTATTAGGCGTAAGGTGGCGCCCATGAGGCCATTCCATATGTAATAATTTGGTGAGTTCCACAAATCAAAATCTCATTACAAAATGGTAACTGCTACGTGTTTATTATACTCTAAATCAATTTCTAAGCAAAGAACCGTTATTTATTATTAAATAATGCTCTGAGAGGAGTTTTGTGCAAAAGAAGGGTCAGGGACTTGGGAGTTGTCAATAAAGCTTTTGGCAATTCCTAAAATAAAGTCACCAACATAATATATACAAGGCTCTAAGAGCTTCCTTCATATAATCGAACTACTCCTTAATAGTGGGAATTAAATTGTGGTATCGGAATATATTTAATTACTAAGGCGGCATATTTTCCAAGGGAAGATCCCGTTTCGCGAGGTTAAAGCATTATAGCCGGCGTGACAGAGAGAGCGCCCAACACCGCAAACACAATTTGTTGGGTGATTGGGGATGTATAATTGTAATTAATCAAAAATTAATATCAATTAATTATATAAGAAACATATTAATATTTTTGATTACAAATGAGTTTGTCGCAGAGAGTCCCGGGGTGTAACGAAAATCGGGCCACCGAAGAGCCAAGCACTCTTGATTCGTTTTATCGTCTATTATTGATTAATGTATTAATTGAAAATCAAAACAATTTATTCACAAAGAGAATTATGCAATGAACTGTTTTTCAAGAGGGGAGCAAATAGACCAGTAATGCTTCATGGGTCACCCAGAAAGAAGCCAGGGGCTTTGATTAATTTTTATATCGTATTATAAATTTTTGAACAACGTTTTTCCAAGGGAGGCTCGTTTTCAAAGGGACCTTCGAACGGTCTTCCGTAGATGTAATGTTTATCTGACCAATGTCATATAATTTACTTGAATAAAACACCCATTTTTTTACCAAGGGGTCACAGAGGACTGGAACGCATAGGAGTATACGTATAACGTACAGGCGGCGCTTTGGCCTCACCAGATCCCACATTTTGCAGTTGAATTTTATCATTTTCTAATATTATAAAAAATTTTAAAGTAGTTTGTTTTATATATTAATTTTCTTTAAAACAAATCTTACGATTTATAATTGACCACCTCCATAACACACACGATTGGGGTAATAAAATGAAGTATGATTAAGTGGTAGACAGGGCGTGTAAAAAATTAACATTTGAATAGTAAATCTTTGTTATTATAGAATTAGGACGCACTAATGCATGTGACACCGTCGCATGAAATGGAAAATACGTTCTTGGTTTTTTTTTTTTTTTTTGGTAACTGTTTTGTCTCTAGAGATTCCCTTAACGTTGCAATTAACCATTACGGGATTTTTTATTGTTTTCCTTACGTCCTGTAATACTCGTAAGAACTAGATGAAACATTAATAAACTTGAAAATTGTTCCACAGATCAATATTAGGTAAGTTAGACTCTAGCCGTGCCTTCTCGATGCATATCGTGATACAATGATGATCGAACTGTAATTGCTTATGACCCCTAGATATGAGTTCGGTCAGCCGGCATTAGAATTAGAGCAGTGGATGAGTATGTTTCTATAATTTTTGGAGCCTTGATCTTGATTTACCAGCTTGGAAATTGAGGAATTGCTTATTTTTAATCTGTTTGGAGTTTTTTGAGTTAATAGTTCTCTTATATATTGTTCTTGTTTTATTTTTTTTATTTTCTTTTGTTATTACTTGATTATATTCTATGTGTGTAAGTACTTCCTCTCTTTTTGGATTTTTTTTTTTTTTTTTTTTTTTTATTTTTTTTTTTCTTAAATCTTGCAAAATTTAAAAAAATATATATGCTAAAATAAGTAAAAAAAAATTTTTATTTGGGTCATGGAGCCCAAATACTTACGGCGTAATTTCTCTTACGATGTTCTTAATCTTTTTTAGTTATTGTTTCATAATATATAACGGTTTATGTCATTTCTCGACATGCTATTTTTAATTTAATAAAAAATAACTTTGTGTAGTATGAAAGCAATATTATTGCCCTCTTTTTGCTCCTTTCGTATTAAGTGTACAAGACATTTAATGATATTAAACCCATATACACGTTCTCTTTTCTTCATATACAAAAAATAATAATACCTTTTGTTTTCTTTTTTTTGTTATAGTTATATAACAAGAGGGCATATATTCGATTAGCTGCTTGAATAACGATTTTTTTTTTTCTCTTCCTTATACTTCACCCGCCCCTCCTCTCCCTTTTTTATACGAATTTCTAACTTTTAAACCCTCCCTTACATTGTTTTTGTTTTAATTTTCTTATTTCTAGTCAGGTATTTTCGCAAATAATCAATTTTGCTCCTAGTGCTAAAAATTCTGTTATCAGTTTTCCAGCTCTTTCATCTTTCATTTAACCTAATCTTTTTTTTATTTTATTTTTAATATATTTGTTTATTTGCTCTTTTTGGACAATCCAGGATGTATCAAACAGTTTTATATTCCTTTTCATATAATATATATATATCATATTATAATATATATATATTATGTAGGTCCCGTGTACTCATAAGTACATACGGGGCGCAGAGACCGAATATCTGGTCCAGCCCGATCGGGCTCTTGGGGCTATGTATAGGTAGCGATAGACGACAGCGAGAGAGTAATCGAACGTAATGGCGGTAAGCCCGACAGACTGGCAATCGTGGCTGGCAGATAGGGCGCGCTTGTGGCTGTTTATTTAGTAAGACGCAGGATGGGGGTTTGTAAAAGCTGCAGCTCAGCAGAGCAACGGGCACTGAGGACTACAACAGCTATGTATTCAAATATGTTCTAGTCTATAATTACTTATTATATATGTAGTATTATCTGCATATATATATAATATATTTAGTATCATAATATATATAGTATAATTATTTGGTTTTAAAATACTGGCTCGGAGGTTAAACATAATAAAATGATATTATTATATATATATTATTATATATATATATCATAATATATAGTATATATGATATATACTTATATACGATATATATTATATTATATATATATATATATATAGTATAAATATATGGTAAATATATAACTATATACTATAACTTATATAATATATATATATATATTATATATATATATATATATATATATATATATATATATATATATATATATATTTTTTATATATATATATTATATTATTATGTATTGTATATATAGCATAATGAATCTGGTTATATGTAGAACAAATAATTTTGCTTTTTCATTATATTTATTTTTTATATGATTATAATGAAAGTCATACATTAAAGTTTTACTTTACCCTCAAATAGACATTCTTACAAATCTTAATTTAGTTTGTTTCATATGACAAGCTATTAAATTTTCTGAAAATATTTTAAACGATTCAAAATTTAGTTTATTTACTAATTTTTTAGCTTACTCTTCCTTTTTAACTATTCGTACATCAACTCTATTTCTTATATTTTCCATCGTTTTACTGAACATCAAGTTGTTCATTAATTTATAATAATATTTCTCAAATTCAATTTTCGCTTCATTTCTCTTTCTAGTGTTAATATCAATATACGATTTCATTCAATCTCTCTGATCAAATTCTAATATTATATTATTTTCGTTAGTTTCAATCCTAAATTCAAACTGTTTTAAATTTCTATAGTGTATGATTTATTTTTCTTTACTATTGAAGTTTGGAACTAATTTTGAAACTTTATCTAACTTTATGCTTTTTGCTGCTAAAGGGTAATTATTATGTAAATCGTGTAGTTCTTTAGAATATTCTAAATCAACTTCTAAGGTATATCTTTTCTTAGATTCATCACTGATACCCAAAACATCAAAATCCTTGATGTTTTTCATTCATTTAAAATTTCCTCTTGGTAAATCCTTAAACAATGTACAGCCATATTTATTATTTGCATCTAAATAAATGATATAACTATGAGGTTTATTTTTATCATTACTTTTTAGAAATATATGGATTATTCGACTTCGCATATCTATTTGTTATAGTATTGATTCCTTCTCTAATCCCCTTTTCTATCATTAACAACATATCCGAATCTTTTAATAAACCTAATTTTACTTTCGTTTCTTTTAATAATGCATCCCAAGATTAACCCTGATGGTTAAATAACGCCTGGATCTAATTTTATAAGACAAAACTAAGTTTGTTCTAAAATTTTAACCACATCCGCTAATAATAATGTATCAGATTGTAAAATGGTAATGTTTAAATGTTTTACAATTAAATCTTGTCCATATAGTCTGCGCATATTTGTAGTCGTCGTTTGTTATATCTTCATTATTCAAAATATAACAAAATTTCTCTTTTTTAGGAAATTTTTCATGATTAAATTTTGCTATATCATTCATCCAATCGTATGGATAAATTCCTTTACATTTTGGTAGCTTAAACTGTTCATCTTGATAATATTTGTGTAAATTATTTAATAAATTTTCATCCATTAAATTTCATGCTAATTTAGCTAGTGATGAAGACATGAATCTGAAATTATCGACGAATCTCAACTCCATGCTTATCGAGTTTATTATTCATTAACTTTTATATACTGACTGAAACTTATATAATTTCCATCCGTTTGAGAAATTGCTTTTAATTCACTATCGATATGTCCAAATTCTTTAACGAATAAATGAGCTTCGTATTTAGATGAGTTATGCATTATTATTGGAATAAATTTAAGATTTCTAGTTTGTAAATTACAACTTGTAAGTGCAGGTTCTCTATAATCCCCTGTTAAATGATTATGGTATCTTACTTGGAAATCTAATGGTGTAATATTCTTTTTTACATACATAACAGCAATTTGTATTTTTATGATTTATTTTTTCTTCTGAAGTTAAATTCATTGGTTTGTTCATTATCAGTAATTTATAAATCCTTTTTCATTCTGAAATTAAATATTCTACAAACGTTTCAGTCATAAATTTTGAGTTTCCTTCATAAATTGTGAGTTTTAAATTTTCATCTACATCACATTTCGTATAACAACACCAACTATTTGGCTGATGTTTCTGCAAATTAATTGTATAAGATTATTTAGGATTTGGCTGGCTCTTTCATTATTTCTATCTTTCTGTAAGGTGTTTTAAAATCTTCATATAAATAATGATAAACAAACCTTTACTCTGCTTGAATGTATAACCCGCCATTGCAGAAACAAATACTTATCAAGTATTTAATACTACACCTGGTAAATGATTATCTGGTAATTCTTTTTTAAAACTATGTTAACAGAATCGACATGCATAACTTTTTTTTTATAATTTTAATTTTAAGAATGGACTCAAATATTTCATCAGTAAATAATGTATTTTTCAATATTTTGATAAGAAAGGTTAATAAAAATCGTTATCTTTCTCAACTTTAATTCTTAAAGGATATAATATTTATTTTTCTGAATGTCCAAATAACGTTAACTAACTGACACATAGTTTTGGTTCTCAAATTTACTAATCTGTTTAGTTAACTGAATATTCTATACCTTCAATTGTAATTTTTAGATGTTTTTTTATTTTATTTGATAAAATAATAAAGAAATTTTTCTTTAAAACAATCAGATCTTGCTATACAACATTTTATTTAAATTATCTATTACTATCTTTATTTTGGAATATTATTCAACGAATTCTTGCCTTTATATTTAACTGAGCTCTGATATATGAAGAAGCTCTAATGCTTATATTATGTTACTTTTATTTCTTTTATTTAAAGTTTATTGACAATCCATCCTGAACCTTCTTTTGTAAATTTATATATTTTTTCTTTCCAATTTTATTAAATCATTTTAAGTAATAGTTATTTTAATTATAATAAGTTATACTTGTCATGGAACCACAATTAAAACCACTAAATATTCAGTTTTGTCATCAAGGTAAAGTATTTATAAAATTTTAAAACAGACTTTCTATGAACTGATCCCATTTACTCTTCAATTTTTCTAAATAAGCTCTCTCATATAATTATACACACTTAGAAAATCTGGTTATTTTCATTCACAATATGCTGTAAAATCTCCTAATTCTTCAATATTACTTTTTATAATCACATTGCATTAATTTCTTGACACCCATTTCTTTTTCTCATGAATTTAAGATTTAGAATAAAGCAAGAAAAGACAAACATAATTTCAAATTAAATAAGCAATGATTAATTCTATATTTTTCATTTGCATAGTACTTATTATTTTCGGCTTAAATCAATCACTTCAGTATCAAAGATCGCGAAACGATAATTTTATTAGAGTTTTTTTTTATTATAAATCAATTTTGATTTTGGTAATTAACCGATCTTGTAATTTTATCATATATTTTTATTTTAAGTCACTTGATTTTGTTCAATTCTCTAAGATTTGCAATTTTACAGTAGATTTTTTGAGGATACCTATTTCCAAACTCAGATTTGGTCATATGAAGATCTGTTTCATTTATATAGATTTTTTTATGAAGATGCAATTTTGATTTTTGTGTATTCATTATTCAATATATATATATATATATATATATATATATAGATATATATATATATATATATATATATATATATATATATATGAGATATAAATATATATATATATATATATATATATATATATATATATATATATATATATATATATATATATATATATATATATATATATATATATATATATATATATATATATATATATATATGAAGTGGCGCAATGAAAACGTGAAAGCGTTTCACGATAATGCGAAAACGGTTAAACACCCAAATTGATTGAACGAAGTACACTG